>CM076582.1:1393085286-1393232949 GCA_034641835.2 Pinus albicaulis
TCTTCACACCTTCAATCGAACCTTTAAGATACTTTCCAACAGTTCAAACTGTAATGTATCCTTAAAAACAATGCCCAAACAATGAACTTCTATGTCCTCTCGGCCTCCTTGTTGTTCTGTATCTTCTCTCTGAAATGATCATCGAAAATGATGCCGAAATGAAGTTTCTATCCACATATTTATGCACATTTTGCGTTTAGGGTGAAGAGACACGTCACTTGGTGGGAGGCCGACATAAGTAGGCTAGCACAAGTCGGCTCAAGGACAGAATTATTTCTTTAACTTGAAAAATTCATATCTTCCAAACAACTTGGAGTTTTCGGCCAAGTAAGAGCTCGTTAGAAAGCTAAAATTATGCTCTAAAAGGTGGTGTAGATGTCATAGTGAAATTCTGCCTCTAAGGTGTTGAAAACATTTTTTCTTTGTGACTGTCCTTAATTTTTGTGTGCAGGAGGTGAATAGGACAGCATGCCTTTTTGTAAGGTCCCACCTTACCTACCATAATTATTATAGAGAAATATTATATTAAATCAAAATGTGATATAATTTTATAATTTATTTATTTTTTATTTTTTATTTTTTTTTATATAGAAGTTATTGGTGTCCTTTACACTACACCCTAAATTCTACCAACTTATCTTCAAAGCTACAAAGTTCAAGGTTTATCAAGATCCAAAAAAATACAACCATAATACTTGCTTCTCAAGACTAAAATCACCTTTAAAATATAAATTATTTAGTGGGATGAATACATGTCAACCTTTATGAACCACAATTTACAATAAGCTAATTGTTGTAATTAAATGTGTTCAAGAGTGACTAATAACATGCTTATGAGTTATTTTCTTAAAAGGATAATTTAAATTATATAGAGTTGGCATCTCATAATTTAGGAAATCATATGTGAGCTCATATTGCAACAAATTACTTACTGCAATTTTGAATTTTCAGCAAGACCCTTTAACTCAATGAGTTATTATACTAGAAATACCTTGATTGCAAATCTTAAATTAACTTAAGCCTTTTGTTTTATGGACGGTTCATAAGCGTAATTAGAAACCAACCATTGAACATTATAAAAACCAATTTACAAACATGAAATGTACATCCCTTAGAGGCATTTAGATCCAAACATACAATATATTATCTCTTTAAAGTGTTTTCACAATAATTAGCTAACATAAATCCAAAGTTGCATGACTTCTCTTTTTTTTTGTAAGTAGTGCCAATAATTGAACTTAAGATATTAGTAGACTATCAGCCATATTCATTGTTGAATCTATACCAATGAATATAAATATTTAGAAATTTCAAACATAGCTCACAATGTTGTAAGGTACAGCCATTGATGAATTTTGACAAATAGTTGGCAGTCATAAAACAAGTTGCCATATGGTTATTTAAATTTTCAAATTATTAACCATTTATACTTTTAAAAAAATTTCCAAGTGGTTAGCCTAAATCAGATTCATCACTACAAATTATCAGGCAGTTCCAATATAAAAAGAACCAAACAGCAAGACAAAACAACAGGCGGTTCTACATGCAACAGCAAATCTGCAAAACAGAGCAGATTTGGGAATTGATGTCCGAAACCTTGATTTTTGGAATAAAACTTGGGGTGAAATGGCCTATTGGTATGGATACCCCCTGAAGTGGAGCTGAATCGCAACAGGGACGCCCATAAATGCGATTCTTTAAAACAACAAAATTTATAGCCTAAATGTTTCATTTATGACTTTTGTCAAACATATGGAATGAAAACTTACAGCTACACCTCTACATGAGGAAAAACAACCCAGATTTATGCTACTAATATATGCTCATTGAAATCACACATTTCTAAATCCACCATATGAGTTCTTGAAACATTTTACCACCCACAAGCTAATTCATTTGACATGAGTGACAAGCTTTTTGCACCAATTGCTACAATTTAGCAAACACATGGAAGCCCTGAATGCTACAGCCATTAAGGCTTTCTGTCAAAATTCTGATAGTACTATTACAACAACTTGAATAACAAAACATTGAAGAATATGAAACATAAGCCTTAACTAAAATTTATCTCCAACTTACCTCAAGCATTTGATCTTCCAAACTATACTTTAGTTGCCATTATTTTTGCATTTTCTTTTAAGGGTTGATTCTGTAATTCCTCCAAGCATATTTTGGGTACATGTCCATTTTCTTACTTCTGCAAGTTAGCAATTATTCGTGCATAAATAAATTTATAACATTACCCATTCACAGATATTGTCAAACACTTTGCAAACTATCCTAAAACCATTTATAAAACATGCATCTATTAATTACTTGAAACAGAACCATAAATCATGAAATGCTTACCCAAGTCCTTTGGAATTTATTTATTGAAATTACCTTCAACAATATTTGGCTTTCCTTTCTCAAATGCTACAATACGAAGATTAGTACCATAAGCTATACCAATAATAACTCCAATATTGAGATCTAAACGTCCATACATATAGATTGATCTAGTCTTCATTTTTAACTAATCAATAATATTTTAGATAACATAAGCCTAAACCAAAATTAGATTCTTACAACAATTTAAATGTCTACCTTTTATTTTATGCTAAATCTATACTATAATTTTAGGACAATGGAAATTATACCTGAAGAGATATTCAGCTCCAATCGTTGAGAATATGATCCACCTTCGATCCCTTAACCAACTCATTTGAACCATCTGGTTTTCCACCCAACCATATCGAGGGAGAACTCCTCCCCCTGGAACCCCCGAGCTGTAAAAGCTCACAAACAGTACCAAAATCCAGTAGTAGAGAGAGAGAGATGCAAGGAAAACTAAGGAAAATAGTTTTCACTTCCTCTAAATACCACTCATGTTCAACCTCAATAGATACTTAGTAGATTAGTAAGAAATTCAGATTTGTTTTGGAAGTAATTGGATACTCTCCATATCTCTCCCTCTCACAATATTCCTCAAGTCTCTTCCACTCTTGGCATTACCCCCTCTCCCCTCAAATGAGAATACATGAGACTCCTATATAGGAGGAGCAACAAATTCTTGTCATAAAGGAGGAGTAATATGCATGCATTGTATTCCATTTAGAGGAGTTTAACTTATGCCATTAAGGAGAGGTATGCATGCCTTATTTAAGGAGAGTGTAACATATGCATTAAAGTGAGTGTAAGAGGAATATTTTATGACATATATTTAATGAGTGTAAGAGGAATATTTTATGACATATATTTAATGAGTGTAAGAGGAATATGTCATTCATTGATGAGTGCATAAAAAAGAGTGTAATGTAATATTTAAAATAGAGAGAGTTACATAGAGCCATGAGAGTCATGAAGGAGAGAGGTGTGAAGTGATTGAGGAGATATAATTTCCTTTTAATAATAATATCATAGTCTCATAAAAGATAATAATAATATTAATAATATTGAGGATTAAATCGAGATTGAACTATTACAATTGATTAATCATAATTTAAGTGATTTTCCTTCAAGTATACTTGTTTACCCATTGATTGGAGGTGATTTACTATTTTTGGAAATTCATACTTGAAATGGTAGACATGACTTTCTATTTTTAGAAAGTCACTCCAAAATTGTTAGGAATGAGATTATTAAGGAAATTCATCTATGAGTTGCCCATGAGTGGTATTTTTCTTCCAGATAATAGGGATTCTGCACCCCTATTGTATGCATCTTTGTGCCTTAGTAGATTGAGGACTCCGCGCCCTGATCTACTCTAAAGATCCAAGATTCCACACCTTGATCTTTTTAAATATTTAGGACTCCGCGCCCCAAGCATTTCCTTATAGATTCAAGACTCCGCGTCTTTATATTTCATGGATTTAGGACTCAGCGTCCTAATCCTTTTATCATATATCCAAGACTCCACGTCTTTATATTTCATGGATTTAGGACTCCGCGCCCTAATTTCCATGGCTTCTCATCTATTCTGCTTTGAAACTCCGCGTTTCACCTTAAGGTACTGATTGTGAGATTTTACCCATTTGATGGTTCATTGGTAAGGTCTTCTTCCAAGACCTGCACACATCACAATCTCATTGATCAAATAAATCAAATGAATTTCATAATTAACTTATTCAAATTTTACCAAATATTGTGCATGACTTCCCCAGTCATTTTGGTTTTGGAGAAATGACTTCTGCAGTCATTCATAACTTGAGCATCCATGTTGGCAATGACCAAGTCCCCTGCCACATCATGCTTAGTACGAGATTATGCACATATAATCATACAATCATGTATCATCCATAAATCATAATTAACCATATGTTCCACATAACTATGATTGTCCATGGATCTGTGTCTCAATTATAAATCACCATTCACATTGTACACCTATGTCCAAAATAGGATACCAAATGAGAAAACATCGCTAATATTCTCTTAACCAAAATCAATCATTGTGCACGCAACCATAGATATTATCATAAGCACACAACAACCAAGTGACCCAAACCAGGTCATAGCATATAAGCATGTACATAAGTCTTTCATACATAATATTATATCAAACTCACCATCTCTAAGTGTCATCAAAGCTATCTCACTAATAAGGGACACTACATACTCCCCCTCTTGGGCTAAACTTGGCCCGAAGTTTTTCCTACGGTCATAAGATACTTAGTTCTTTTATATTCTCCTATCAATAAGTTGTTAAACTTATGTATTTGATATATATATATATTCTTCATGCCAATCCATAGTTTGGAAGCAACTCCATGAAAACTAAACATACCATTCTTAATCAAGTAGAAAATATATCCACGCCATATTAGACATGTGTTGATATAGAATACCAAATATTTCTATATCAAAACCAACCATACAATTTATAGTACCATATAAAAATACTATTGTATGTAATTGATATGATATATACTTAATTTATCTATAATAATTTGATATTCTACATGTTCTTCTTTCTCATAGTCTATATGAATCCCACATGTGTCATCTTCTTGGTTCTGTAGGATGTTGAGCTTTCCAAGCTATAAATAGAACAGACATTGGTTGTACACACAACAATGATGGTCCATACCATATCACAATCAAATTGGCATAAAATAATCCACATACAATTGTGAGTGAAATTATGCAACAAAACATGATGTTATATATAAAACCCACTCTTACCCAACAAAACATGATGTTATATATAAAACACACTCTTACATCCTACTTGCTTTATGTCTTTTCAATCCAATTTTCCTCTTTTCATTCCATAAGACATCCTTGCAATCGAAATATCTAGGATTTATCTTTAGTTTTTACCAAACGTTTACTCTTTAGGCAAAAATACAATATGAGGTTCAAGGCACCAAAATTTTTATTTTTATTTTTATTTTTTTATTTTTTTATTTTTATTTTTTATTTTTAACTAAAAACCTAAGGTTAAATACATTCCTCATTGACCCACTTATTTATTATAGATCATACATTTAGTTTGCATAATCTTCATTATTATTCACTTCTCTAACTTGAGAATCAATTATGAAATGAATCTATTAGAAGATCTTCATCTAAAAGCAGATTAATGATATCTTTTTGAAAATGACTTTTAATCAAGAACAAATCTCATAATTATGCAAATATGGTATCTATATTAATGAATCTACCTTGATAACTCTAAGTCAATTTGTTTTCCAACTATGAAATCGCTCATGATTTCTATTCAGTAATTAATCAATTCATTTGCTTTCATGTCTTATCCCTTACTATTAATACGTACGCAACAACAAACTATGAAAACCATAAATTTCTCAAAATGTGATGAATCTTGTCAAATTTAAATAAGATTTAGACTATCAGAAGGGAATTTCTAGCCTAAAGTTAAACCCTTTCGCTTTAAGGAGAATTATCACCCTCTCAAATTATTACAACATTCTGTAGGACTAATAAATACTCATACAACTATACATCCCAACAAAAAAATTCCTAAATCAACAATCTCCCCCATTCCACATATAATACAATCATCATGCAATAATTCGAATCAATGAAAATGTGATCTCACTCTCCTTCAATTTCTCCCTAAAAAAATATCACAAGCACATATTCTTGTAAAACAAGAACTCAACTAAGCTTTTAATTAATCACATGCGTTTTTTTTTTTTTCATTAATTTCAAATAAAACAAGTTCTCACCACATAAAATATTTACCTTCTAAACATGTTATTCTCTTCACAATTTATAAATAATTTGAATTTTTACGCGATCACCTAACTAACAATAGTTTAGAGAAATACATGAGTTCAATCCTCATAATTTCTCTAATTAATTTGGTTAAATAGAATGCAACCAATATTCAATTGATAAGATCATTAAAGAGACTATTATGGCTTTCCTAGACCTAATTTGTCTTAAGCCAATAGAAAATCTATTTCATCAACTTATCACAATAATCTTTTTCTACATTTCAAGAATTTGAAAGACATTTTAGTTCTACCTAAATTCAATATATACAAAAGGATTACAATGCTAGAGGATAGATATCTAGTTCACACTTCCATATATCAAGTCAATTATTCCAAACATTCTAAACCACCTAATGGTGTTTAGTATACCAATCTTAGTATCTTCATCTGTAATAAAAATAATGGATTTAAAGCTCAAGAAAATTTGTGTTACAAATCTCTATCCATTTAACTTTAATTACACATAATCATTCCTTAATCATGAATATCAGATTCCATCAAAATATTCTAACTAGAAGAATTACTTAGCTCATAGATATATTTTACTTTGGATTCCACCCCCATACCTTACCTCATTACTTATCTCATAGATATATACTAGTATGGATTCCACACCCATACATTTTCTCATAGATATATGCTAGTATGGTTTCCACACCCATACATTAGATCATAGATATATGTTAGTATGGATTCCACACCCATACATTTTCTCATAGATATATGCTAGTTATGGATTCCACACCCATACATTAGCTCGAGGAAAACATAACATTCAAGTGTTCCTCAAAATGGTTTCCACAACCCATCATGCACCAATCATTTAAGCCACTTGTTTATTAGGAGTTCATACCTCAACCTAGTATTTGAGTAATTTAAGGTTATTTGATGCCTAATGTCAACCCAAAATACACAAAATCATGTCAAAGAAATCAGAGAAATTTCATTCTTACTCATTAAGAATGTATTCCCAAATCCTATTTTAACACATCTACTTAATACACATACATTACTCTTGAATTTACATTCACAGTTAAAAGTGACATCTTTCAAGGTAGCTTTTGGTTAAGTTTCTTTTAGTGTAGGTATGAAAAGATTCAAAATTATCATGATGAACTCAATCATCACGTTAATGGAATCTCAGCCTTACACTTGTTACTCATTCCCAAAGCATACGCACCAAGGTCATCACACTATAGTCCAGATTAAGCCAATATTCTTCTCGATAGATACGATTTCAGCAAGTAAAGATGGCTACTAAGCCCATATCACATTGAAAATGATGCACTAAAAATATATGAAACCATGCATTCACTCCACCTATCTCACTCATTGATTGAAAATCAAGTCATTCACATACTTGGGTTTAACCCCAACTTTCTCAAGTAGGTCCTTTCCCAACATGTCTTTAAGCTTTTTAACATATTGTTAATAATGTGTCTTAAGAAATATAAAGGAATATAAGGGATTTTTTTTTTTTTCATGAGTCACTAAATGAAATAATGATAATAATATCCTCTATGCAAACAATATGCTTCCAAGTCAAGATATACAACAACTCAACATGCATGCAAAATCAACATTCATACATCATCAATCTACAAGTAAGCATGTTGGCCCATTAGGCCCTAGCATTGTAACTCGGCTCTGATACCATATGTAAGGTCCCACCTTACCTACCATAATTATTATAGAGAAATATTATATTAAATCAAAATGTGATATATATATATATTATTATTATTATTATTATTATATAGAAGTTATTGGTGTCCTTTACACTACACCCTAAATTCTACCAACTTATCTTCAAAGCTACAAAGTTCAAGGTTTATCAAGATCCAAAAAAAATACAACCATAATACTTGCTTCTCAAGACTAAAATCACCTTTAAAATATAAATTATTTAGTGGGATGAATAAATGTCAACCTTTATGAACCACAATTTACAATAAACTAATTGTTAATTCCGTTGTAATTAAATGTGTTCAAGAGTGACTAATAACATGCTTATGAATTATTTTCTTAAAAGGATAATTTAAATTATATAGAGTTGGCATCTCATAATTTAGGAATTCATATGTGAGCTGATATTGCAACAAATTACTTACTGCAATTTTGAATTTTCAGCAAGACCCTTTAACTCAATGAGTTATTATACTATAAATACCTTGATTGCAAATCTTAAATTAACTTAAGCCTTTTGTTTTATGGACGGTTCATAAACGTAATTAGACGCAACCATTGAACATTATAAAAACCAATTTACAAGCATGAAATGTACATCCATTGAGGCATTTCGTCAAACACTTACAACCATTATCTCTTTAAGGTGTTTTCACAATAATTAGCTAACATGAATCCAAAGTTGCATGACTTCTCTTTTTTTTTGTAAGTAGTGCCAATAATTGAACTTAAGATATTAGTAGACTATCAGCCATATTCATTGCTGAATCTATACCAATGAATATAAATATTTAGAAATTTCAAACATAGCTCACAATGTTGTAAGGTACATCCATTGAGGAATTTTGACAAATAGTTGGCAGTCATAAAACAAGTTGCCATATGGTTATTTAAATTTTCAAATTATTAACCATTTATACTTTAAAAACAATTTCCAAGTGGTTACCCGAAATCAGATTCATCACTCTAAATTATCAGGCAGTTCCAATATAAAAAGAACCAAACAACAATACAAAACAACAGGCGGTTCTACATGCAACAACAAATCTGCAAAACAGAGCAGATTTGGGAATTGATGTCCGAAACCTTGATTTTTGGAATCAAACTTGGGGTGAAATGGCCTATTGGTATGGATACCCCGTGAAGTGGAGCTGGACCGCAACAGGGATGCCCAGAAATGCGATTTTTTTAAAACAACAAAATTTATAGCCTAAATTTCATTTATGACTTTTGTCGAACATATGGAATGAAAACTTACAACTACACCTCTACATGAGGAAAAACAACCCAGATTTATGCTACTAATATATGCTCATTGAAATCACGCATTTCTAAATCCACCATATGAGTTCTTGAAACATTTTACCACCCACAAGCTAATTCATTTGACATGAGTGACAAGATTTTTGCACCAATTGCTACAATTTAACAAACACATGGAAGCCCTGAATGCTACAGCCATTAAGGTTTTCTGTCAAAATTCTGATAGTACTATAACAACAACTTGAATAACAAAACATTGAAGAATATGAAACATAAGCCATAACTAAAATTTATCTCCAACTTACCTCAAGCATTTGATCTTCCAAACTATACTTTCGCTGCCATTATTTTTGCATTTTCTTTTAAGGGTTGATTCTGTAATTCCTCCAAGCATATTTTGGGTACATGTCCATTTTCTTACTTCTGATGTAAGCTGCAAGTTAGCACTTATTCGTGCATAAATAAATTTATAACATTACTCATTCACATATTTGTTCAAACACTTTGAAAACTATCCTAAAACCATTTATAAAACATGCATCTATTAATTACTTGAAACAGAACCATAAATCGTGAAATACTTACCCAAGTCCCTTGGAATTTATTTATTGAAATTACCTTCAACAATATTTGGCTTTCCTTTCTCAAATGCTACAATACCAAGATTAGTACCATAAACTATACCAATAATAACTCCAATATTGAGATCTAAACGTCCATACATATAGATTGATCTAGTCT
Source organism: Pinus albicaulis (assembly GCA_034641835.2). Lineage (NCBI taxonomy): Eukaryota > Viridiplantae > Streptophyta > Pinopsida > Pinales > Pinaceae > Pinus > Pinus albicaulis. The sequence goes on from CM076582.1 coordinate 1,393,095,201, forward strand.
TCATTTTTAACTAATCAATAATATTCTAGATAACATAAGCCTAAACCAAAATTAGATGCTTACAACAATTTAAATGTCTACTTTTTATTTTATGCTAAAGCTATACTATAATTTTAGGACAATGGAAATTATACTTGAAGAGATATTCAGCTCCAATCATTGAGAATATGATCCACCTTTGATCCCTTAACCAACTCATTTGAACCATCCAGTTTTCCACCCAACCATATCCAGGGAGAACTCCTCCCCCTGGAACCCCCGAGCTGTAAAAGCTCATAACCAGTACCAAAATACAACAATAGAGAGAGAGATGCAAGGAAAACTAAGGAAGATAGTTTTCACTTCCTCTAAATACCACTCATGTTCAACCTCAATAGATACTTAGTAGATTAGTAAGAAATTCAGTTTTTTTTTTTTTGGAAGTAATTGGATACTCTCCATATCTCTCCCTCTCACAATATTCCTCAAGTCTCTTCCACTTTTGGCATTAACCCCTTTTCCCCAAATGAGAATGCATGAGACTCATATATAGGATGAGCAACAAATTCTTGTCATAAAGGAGGAGTAATATGCATGCATTGTATTCCATTTAGAGGAGTGTAACTTATGCCATTAAGGAGAGGTATGCATGCCTTATTTAAGGAGAGTGTAACATGTGCATTAAAGTGAGTGTAAGAGGAATATTTTATGACACATATTTAATGAGTGTAAGAATATTTTATGACATATATTTAATGAGTGTAAGAGGAATATTCCATTCCTTGATGAGTGCACAAAAGAGAGTGTAATGTAATATTTAAAATAGAGAGAGTTACATAGAGCCATGAGAGTCATGAAGGAGAGAGGTGTGAAGTGATTGAGGAGATATAATTTCCTTTTAATAATAATATCATAGTCTCATAAAAGATATTAATAATATTAATAATATTGATAATATTGAGGATTAAGTCGAGATTGAACTATTACAATTGATTAATCATAATTTTAGTGATTTTCCTTCAAGTATACTTGTTTACCCATTGATTGGAGGTGATTTACTATTTTTGGAAAGTCATACTTGAAATGGTAGACATGACTTTCTATTTTTAGAAAGTCACTCCAAAATTGTTAGGAATTAGATTATTAAGGAAATTCATCTACGAGTTGCCCATGAGTGGTATTTTTCTTCCGGATAAAAGGGATTCCGCACCCCTATTGTATGCATCTTTGTGCCTTAGTAGATTGAGGACTCCGCGCCCTGATCTACTCTAAAGATCCAAGATTCCACACCTTGATCTTTTTTTTTAAATATTCAGGACTCCGCGCCCCAAACATTTCATTATAGATTCAAGACTCTGCGTCTTTATATTTCATGGATTTAGGACTCCGCGTCCTAATCCTTTTATCATATATCCAAGACTCCACGTCTTTATATTTCATGGATTTAGGACTCCGCGCCCTAATTTCCATGGCTTCTCATCTATTCTGCTTTGAAACTCCGCGTTTCACCTTAAGGTATTGATTATGAGCTTTTACCCATCTGATGGTTCATTGGTAAGGTCTTCTTCCAAGACCTGCACACATCACAATCTCATTGATAAAATAAATCAAATGAATTTCATAATTAACTTATTCAAATTTTACCAAATATTGTGCATGACTTCCACAGTCATTTTGGTTTTGGAGAAATGACTTCTGCAGTCATTCATAACTTGAGCATCCCTGTTGGAAATGACCAAGTCCCCTGTCACATCATGCTTAGTACGAGATTGCACATATAATCATACAAATCATGTATCATCCATAAATCATAATTAACCATATGTTCCACATAACTATGATTGTCCATGGATCTGTGTCTCAATTCTAAATCACCATTCACATTGTACACCTATGTCCAAAATAGGATACCAAATGAGGAAAACACTGCTAATATTCTTTAACCAAAATCAATCATTGCAAGGCCAAACTATATATTATCATAAGTACACAACAACCAAGTGACCCAAACGAGGTCATAGCATATAAGCAAGCGGGTACACAAGTCTTTCACAGAATATTACTAAAATACCATCTCTTAAGTGTCATCAAAAGCTATCTCACTAATAAGGACACTACACTCTTCAACGTCATTTCTCCTTTGTTTACGTATCAATCACAGACTAAAGGTCAACCTCTCTTTATTTAATATTAGTAATAATACTAAATAAATGGGGACCCTTAGTTAAAAAATCCAAAAATCAATTAGGATTTGTTTGCCTTTTCAAATAAAACTTCTATCATAAACTTATAGAAATACCTAGAAAGAATATTAAGAAACACTTAATTTTATGACAGATTATTATAAAAATTGCTCTTTTAACAAAACAGCGCATCCATATACAAAAATGGTATATATTCTTTATAAAACTCGAAAATGCGATTTTTTGCGCTTTTAATTTTATCCCAAGAGCTTATACAATTGCAAACGTATTGGTCGCAGACGTATACGCAGAAACAGTATGATTAATGAATAACTTTCGCGCTTTTAAGTAGATTTGCGATGTGCGCTTGCGCTATTGCCAAATTTTCGCTTTTGCGCTATTTTACATAATCGCGACGGCTTCATTTTGCAATATTGCGATATTGCCGACATTGCGATATTGCGATATTGCGCAATAAATCGCAATCGCAAATGTCGCGATTCACAGTAAAAGCGCGTTGTCCAAAGGCAATCTTCCTGTACATATCAAATCCATATACTTTAATGATTAAATTAAATGATTGGATTGATTATTAATGGTAAATGAGATTGTGTTTGGACTGGTGTCGTTCACGCATTAAAATTTTTATATTTCATCCGCTCACATTTAAAATGGCCCTTCCCATCACCTTTCAGCGAATACTCTCATTTACCCGTAAAACGCAAGCGAAGGAGCAAACGTCTACACAAAGCTTTTCACGAAACACTATCGGTAAGAAGGAGAAGAGCCTTGTGTTCTCAAAACAAGAGAAATGGCTTCTTACCGTATGCGTACACCGCTTGTAATAAGGATGTCAGTATATCCGCCTTGGGAAGGAATGTATAATCCACAGAGGAAGCTGCGTCATGGACGCCATCCGTTATATCTCTAAATTCCCCGTGATGTACCGGGCAATGGACTATCCACGATCTCGTTCATTCATGTGTACCATAAAGCACTATGGAGCCCAAGTTTATCCCCCGCTCACCAAATTATCGTGAACAATGTCAGCCATCATATTTAACATCGTACAACAAGGATGCCCCAAGGTTATCCTCGAGCCGCAGGTTGGATATTTCCCCGTCGCAAGATGGTTTGAGAAGAATTGTTCACTTATATTAGGCTTTTTGTGTTGCGTTTCTCCATTTTTTTACCCCTATATGTTCCGTATGTACCTGTAGCTCCTGAAATTGCTTATCGACTCCGTGCTCGTGAGGTATAACAAAAGATTTAAAAGTAGGTAACAGAAAAAGGCATTTCGCTACAATTTTAAAATGTGGAACATTTTGACCGTTTATATTGGTTTATGCATTCCGTTATAAGATAAGGCAACATTACATGTCTACATCCGTTCAAATTTTTGAGAAGGTTATTCGAATGATGATATTGTTAAGAATTTCTCCACCATCACAACCGTAGCAAGGAATTCTCCGAGGAACAGGATCTTTTGATGATATGTTCCAAGGAAGAAAAATTATTTAAAGAAATTTTGAATTCAAATAAATGCGTTTATTCTGCAGGAATTCTGTGAATTCAAACTTTTACAGAAAGAAGACGAATTCCTATTCTTTGGATAACTACTAGAGCTCCTAAGTGACAAACTCAGTGTTAGTCTTAATTGCAACAAGTACGTATAAATCTAAATTCAAAAATCAAGGCAGGATTCCGAAAATTCCAATAAGTCTAATGAAAAGGAAGATAAAATGGAAGAACTCATTAAGGATTCTCGTACAATCAAAAAGAACTTGCTCAACAAAACAGAATTCTTGACTTCTCACCGTACAATCCTCCTCTCCAACTATAAATGTACAAAAGAATAAAACACTATTATTGAATTAGACAAAGAATGGGAAACCTTCAACTAATCGATTAATGTAGAAGGACAGAACAAAGTACCTCTGCCCACAACCAAAGTTTTGAACATGATTAATGGGCAGTATGTACCACAAAGAAATGAAGAGTACAAGGCTAACCATGCCCATCTCCTCCGAAATTGTACTTAATGAGGACATTCTCCTCTAGATGTATTCTAAGTGTACCCAAAATACAAAGCAAAGAGTGAAAAGACAAAGAGGGAAAAGAGAAAAATGAAAGGTAACTACACCAACCCACAAGCAGATGTTTTGTACAAGATCCGCTGGCGAACCTACTCATAATCTCAATGGTTATCTCCAAATGACGGGAGCTTATGCTTCCTATAAAAATTGACAAATCATTTGAGAAGGAGCAACTTTTGTTGAATGAAAAAAAGAAGAACAAAATAAAAGTTCTACAATTTAATTGCAGCGTATATTACTTATTAAGGAAGCACATTTGAAACTTGAAGATGGCAACAATAACCTAAATAGGAAATGGGGTAGTGACATCAAAAAGCTTAATGAGAAAAACAACACAGATTATCCTAGATCGCATAAAGATGATCCTAAGCTTCCTAATTCATTTCTAAACTATCTCTTTGAATAATCAACTACCCAGAATAAGAGGAAGTTTTCTCGCCAAAAATCGTAGGAAGTTGAATTTTGTGCCAAGAGAGCGATAAATCACAAATCATGTCGATTTACGAAATGATTATGATTTGATTAATGAAAAGATCACTATTATCCGGCATGGCAAAAGATAGAAGAAGTGCAGAAAATGTGCACCTATTGTTAATGAAAACCATAAAGAAATATTGTTCAAAACCTGGGATGCAATAAACGACAAGGTAAAAGAAAATAGAGGAGGCGGCTACAAATGGGCAAATATTTCATCGATTGTGTAAATGACACCATACAAAGCTAATTTGATTCTCGAAATCGTTCCAGGATATTCTCCATGCAAATCAACCCAGAAATGGGTATCGGAGGCAAAGCGCGGTGTACAGAAAGAGCAAAATCTATCTGCTATCGACAACATTGAACCGGGACTCACATCGGATGTACTTGGTGAAGCTACACATTCAAAGACAATGCGCTGCACTGTATCATCAACGCGATGACAAGATTGCCCTACGCCTTGCCGACTCGTCTTTTTCGTGATGTGCTTGAATTCTCGGGCTTCAACAACCGTATCTTCTCAAAAACTATGCTAGATGCCCTGCAAGCTTAAAGAACAAGTTCACAGATAGTTAGATTTAATTAACTTTACCGTATTTTAGCGCTAGGAAAAGGACGGCTATTGAACCTAATCCTTAATTTTTGGCCATATCTGTTTTGATTTTAGTTAAGAAATGTACCAAACCTTTCCTCACGCATTTAGAGAAGGGTCCTCGGATCTTAATATTTTTGACTTGGGAGATTGCATTTCTCGTATCCATTGTTCGATATTTTTAAAAGGATTCATCCATTTTCCGGCGGAATTATCTTTGAAGTGTTGCATTTCCGTACTTTGTGAATTTGATTTTTCTACCGTAGTTATTGGATTTATATCACATTGCATTTGGAAAGTCTTCAAGATGAATTATGTGTATTTCACCTTTCTACACCGTTGATTTCTTTTGTCTTTGCTATATCTACGGAATTGCTATCATTTATATATATTTGTTTTCATAACACTTCCTTTTATATATCATTTCCTATAATTGGAAACGTTATCTTCATGCTGCATAGATGTATAAAATGATGAATGCAATATGTTAACAGAATCGTTTTTTAATTTCCTTAAATAGAGTTATCTTTATCGTTTTATCAACTTAAACATACATATTTATGAAGTATTGTTAAATTAACAACTTGTTATCTTATATACACCACTGCTAGTGTTGGAATTTTTTCGTTCGTATTTAGTTTAAATTAGTATAGTTTATTTCAGCTAATTTTTCTAGTCCCATTTCCACCTATCCAAACCAATCTGTATTTAGTGTTATAATAAATCAGTCTTAAATCTCACTGAGCCACCACACCAAACAAGAAAGGAGTCAGTTTTAAGGTCCCCACTGTATTTTCTTATGTTTTCTAGGCCTAGATTTTCTAGGCCTCAACATTTTGGCGCTTAGAATATAAATTGCAGCTATGAATGAAAGTAAATATTTTATTCAGCAAGTTGCCTGGAGTAAAATGACCTCGCTGAAATTTCAATTTTCCTGAAATTCAGCATCCCGAGAGAAGAAATTAAAGAAAATATTTCAGTATCCATTGCCTGCAAAATTCCAAAACATTCACAATCAAATATCCTGATCAAGTTTCAAGATTTGACCAAAATTGAAAGGATTCTATTATCTCAGAAGAGTCCTAAATATCCGGGCGTGTGCACCTTCAAAATTTGTTTTCTAAACTCTTACTAGGCTTCAAAGTGAAAAAACTTGGTATTCCTAAAGAATTTCACCAGGCAGAATAAGATGAAGAAAATTCTAACTTAAACTAGTATGATATAAGTTCAACATCTAATATTCAAATAATTGCTCTCTTAAAATCCCTTCTCAAACAAAGTTACGTAGTTTCCACATCATCTCTCAATCATCATTAAATCTCAACATCATCTATTCCAACCACTTCTATTCAAATACCACCAGTTTCTACTATTCCTCCAATAGTCATCCCAATAATGGCACAGAGACCATGGTCTATCCAGGAGAAGTCAACATGGCTGCACCTTTACATGATTTACCAGACAATCCTGGAAAATGGCTGTCAAATTTTAGCCCAGATCTTAACATTCAGGCTGAAGAACATATCAATAAATTTATGCTGGCTATTAATTTGAATGGAGTCATACACGAAGATGTTGTAGTTATATTATTCCCATATACTCTTCAGGGAGTAGCAGGATCATCGTATTTTTCATTACCATCAGGATCCATAACGAGTTGGGACATTTTTGCAGACCATTTTTTGACCAAATTTGGGGATGATCGATCAATTGCAACTTTACTCAATGATCTCTCAAATTTGAAGATAGAGCCCATGGAACCTATAAAATAATTCAATGCTAGATTCAACAAACTCTTGAACAAAATTCATACAGATTCACAACCTAGTGAGCAAGTCATAATTGAATGGTATATAACTGCCTTACCCTCAAACATAGCAATTTTCGTAGACAGAGCTGCAAAGCCTACATTAGCTGAGAATATGAAAGAAGCTATTGCAGTGGAAAACGAATTACTTCTCTGGAAAATAAAAATGCTATCAATAGTTAGAAATCAGTCAAAGAGAAGCAGTCAGCCTTTCTTAGAGATGATTCAAAGAAAAAAGCCAAAGATCCATATGACATGGAGGGTTTACAAAAGGTTCTTAAAACCATGTCAAATGAAATGGTTGAAATTAAAACACAAGTAGCTGAAACTTCTACCAAAAACCCATTCCGAAATTTTAGAAGAAACCAAGTCAATCTAAATCTCCTAATATCATCTCTAATGAAGAATCAGAAGAAGAGGAAGAAGAAGAAGATACATCTATAGTATCAGATCAAGAAGACGAAAATGAAGAAATAGCTGAGTTGAATGGAATGTGGGATTTTATTCTCCCTAATTCTGATAGTGAAGAAGCTATGCCTGTAAGTACTAGGAGTAAATCCACAACGGAACCAGTGCAAACAGTTCCTAAAAAGAAAATTACAACTCCAAGTACCAAAGACAAACCCACTGTGAAGAAAACTTCTCCATTACCTACTCAAAATCAGCCATCCTCTTCTAATCTTCCTACATCAACAGCGAAAAATTTAGTAGTGTCAGATCCTATGGAATACAACATTGTTCAGGACATGAAAAAGATCAAAGCCAATATTTCCTTACATGAACTCAGCAAACTAAAACACCAACAAAAGTTGCTATTGAAAGAATTAAATGCTACACCAATTGCTGCTTTACCAAGCGGTGTAGTTGCAAAAGAAGCAAGAGAGACCTGGTGTCACCGTATAAGGTAGATGCCACTATTAATGTGTTTGGCTGGGAAAAATTCATTCTAAAACTCCTCCTTTTCTTTGACTTATGAGATACACAAAAATCTTGCACAATTGTTTGATTGATTCTGGAGCTTTCTCCAATATAATGCCTATCCACCGTGCTAAATTGAATATTGAACCACACAAATCAGCAGTTCATATCGTTCAGTTAGATCTCTCTAAAGTCCAAGTGGTAGGAGAAATCAATTCAGTTACTATCAGATTAGCCTCAGATCCTAGGATTGTCCAAAGAATTGTTATTCTGATTGCTGATATTCCTGAATTCTATGGATTAATCTTGAGCAGGGACTGGTCTGCGAAACTTAACGGTTATATTTCAACCGATTATTCACACATGTGGCTTCCCTACAAAGGAAAACCAAATCAAATTAAAATTGAACGAGAAAAACATATGATGCACACTGTCACTGAATTTGAACAACCTAATGAACCTATAGCATTCAACAACAATATTCTGAGGTTATTCTCAATAATCATTTCTTGGAAATTCCGCAGCTCCTCAATCACCATTTTCTAGAATACTTTTGTTTCTATAGAAAATTTTTCACAATCTGATTCTTCCAGAATTGTAAATATTTTTGATGTAATTGTAGATAAGCCAATAGACAAATCTTTATTTTGGTCGTTATATTTTGATGGATCGAAGTCTAGTGATGGAGCTGGAGCTGGATGCATCTGAATTGATCCAAATGGGGAGAAAACCATGCTGTAATTTAGATTAGAATTTGAGTGTACTAACAATACCGCAGAATATGAAGCTTTGGTTCAAGGACTTTATAAAGCTATAGGGTTAGATGTTAAATACTTGAAGGTCTTTGGTGATTCTGAAATTGTCGTTAAACAAGTTAGGAATACTATTCATTGCCTTTCAGGACATCTTAAACACTATCAAACCCTAGTACAAGACCTCACCACTCATTTTTTAGCATTCAATATTTCTCCTATTCCTAGCAATCAGAATACATCAGCTGACTTGTTAGCTAATGTTGCATCTAAACTCCTACTTGTTGAAGATTGCAGTCCTGATAGGTTTTCTATAGAATGGATTTTTCGTCCATCTGTCCCAGATAATGTTACAAATTGGAGAGTATTTATCATGATCAAGATATTTTAAATTTCATGACTTCAAAGAAATCATATGATGAGCAAATTATTGATGAAGACGATCATGATTTACAAATTGCTTCAAAAGGCAGTTGAAACTCAACATTCCAAATATGTTGTTAGAATTAGAGATTTATATGACATTAAAGACAGATTCAAGAAAGTCACTAATGCTAAACTGCAAAGTTCTACTTTGAAGTTTGAATTAGTGAATCTCGGTTCTGATTCTAAACCTCAAAACGTTAATTTAGGACTCAATTTAACACCAGAGGAAAGGAATGCATTCATTAAACTGCTGAACAAATATAAAAACATTTTTGCTTGGAATTATGATGATCTAAAAACGTATGATACTTCGATTATTCAACATACAATTCCAATGCTTCCTGATATTAAACCTGTTCAACAGAAGTTAATAAAGATCCATCCAAATCTCGAAAGTCAAATCAAATCAGAACTTAATAAACTTTTAAAATCAAAAATCATTTTTCCAGCCAGGCACTCCAATTGGGTTTCCAATATGGTACCTATAAGGAAGAAGAATGGTGATATAAGAATCTGTATTGATTTCAGAAATTTAAATAAGGCATGTTTAAAAGACAATTTCCCATTGCCAGCCATGGAACAGATACTTCAAAAGGTAGCTGGTTATGAACTTATGTCTTTTCTTGATGGATTTTCGAGCTATAATCAAGTTTTAGTTCATCCAGATGACAGATTGAAAACAACTTTCAGAACAAGATGGGGAACTTATGCTTATCAGAAAATTCCTTTATCAATAAATAAATGGTGGAGAAAATTTTCAAAGAGCCATGGATATAGCATTCAAAGGTCCTAATTTCAATAAACCAACTTGTTGTTTATCTTGATGACATAACAACATTTTCGTAAAAGAGAGCCAATCATCTACATGATTTAAAACAAATATTCGAAAGATGGTGAAGGTTTGGCATCTCCTTAAATCCAAAGAAATCTTTCTTTGCTTTGAATGAAGGCAAAATCTTAGGATTTGTTGTGTCAGCACCCTGCGGTATATTATCCATATGAGATATGAAATTTCGATATTTCTTTACCACATAACAAAAATCCATGCAATCATTTCTGGGAAGATTAATTAAGTAAAGATTACATCTCCTCATTTTTTCTTTTAATTGTTTTATTCTTATAAAATATGATCAAGGAGAATTCAATATTCAAATGGATGCATAAAGAAAAAGGAGCTTTTGATTCAATCAAACAATAAATCATTAATGCACCAACATTGAATACCCCGGATTTTTCTAAAGATTTTACTTTGTATACTCTGGCCACTGAAACATCCTACGCAGCCGTTTTAACACAACTCAATGATCAAGAAATCGAAGCACCAATTTCTTTTTTTAGCTCAAATCTGCAAGGAGCTGAGCATAATTATTCCGATGTTGAAAAACAAGCCTTTGCTGTGTTTAAATCAATCAAACATTTTAGACCTTTTCTCTTGAAGACACATACAAAAATCATTGTCCCATTCTCTGCAATGAGGCAATTATTGATTCAAAAAGAAGTAGGAGAAACGAGAGCTAACTGGGTAACAACCTTGCAAGAATATGATATTGATATTAAACCAGCTAAGATTGTTAGAGGACAAGGTTTTTGCAGATTATTGGCAGGAGCTCATAACATACCAGAACATCAAGATTGGGGATCAAGATGGTCCAAGCAAGCTCTATAAGTGTTACATTCAATCCTACATGATGAGACTTTATCTATTACTTCTGAAAAATGGCTATATTCTTCTAATCTTCACTTATAAGAGTAAACGCGCTTTAAGGTTAAAGGCTATTAAATATGAGATCATTGATAATGTGTTATTTAGAAAAAATTATGATTCAATTTTATTAAGATGTTTGGAAAAGACTGAAGCTGAAAAGGTTTTGCAGGAATTGCATGATGGACCAGCAGGAGGTCATTTTGGAGGTGATACCACAGCTCACAAAATAATTCGTGCTGGTTATTACTAGCCTATCCTTTTTAAAGATACGCATGATTACGTAAGGAAGTGCCAAATTTCTCAAACTGCAAGTGGAAGACAAAGGAAACCAACTTTTCCTTTGCAACCAGTAACTATTGAGCAACCATTCGAACAATGGGGACTTGACATTATTGGTGAGATAGTACCTCATTTTTCCAAACAGCACAAGTACATCCTTACTGCAACTGATTACTTTACAAAGTGGGTAGAGGCAATTCCCTTGAAGGTAACCAATTCTGATGCAATTATTGATTTCATAGATCAATTCATCATAACCAGGTTTGGTGTACCTCAAGCTCTTGTCTTTGATAATGCATCTTTACTTTCCGGGAAATAAATAATTGAATGTGCACAAAGAGGTTTTAATTAAAATATTCGGGCAAATTATTATCCACAAGGTAATGGCTTGGTCGAATCCACTAATAAAAACTTTATCAAAATCATTAAAATAATCATGACTGCAACTTTATGAATCAAAACAAACTTTAATTGTGTTATAATGACTGTGATCACACCAAAAAGTCTAATAGACTTCACCTTTCAACTGGTTTATGGTGGTATGACACCAACAAACTTTAATCTCTTCCATCACAGCCTCTAGGTGCTTATTTACAGCAAATCTTCTTCAATCCATCTAATCAGATACATCAAATCCTTAAACTAGAAGAAGATAGGGATAAAGAAAAAATTACTCATGAAAAAAATCACAACTTGTAAAATCTTCTTTTGATGCAAGTTCTACCGGCTCAAAATTTTTGTCAATTGGTGATCTCATTTTGAAATGGGACAAAGCACACGAAGAAAAAGGTAAACATACCAAATTTCAGAAAATGTGGCTGGGACCATTTCAGATCATTGACAAGATAAGTTCAAATACATTTATACTCCAAGATCTAACAGGTAAGAGAGAGTCTCTTCCTGTAAATGGGCTTATCTTGAATAAATTATTTTCATAAGGAGGTAACCCCTTCTTAAACTGTATATATTTCTTTCTGCAAAGTTTTTGATTGTTTTTGTTTTTACAAATAAAGGTTGTTTATGAGTCTCCGATTGACTGTTTACTATTTGAGAAAATTTCTTCGGAAAAATATTATAAATATTTATTTTGTGTAAATAAGAAATTTTAAAGTAATGATTACAGTTTCTGAATAGTTTAAAATAAGATGTTAAACTTTGAAAAGATTATTTCAATCATTTACATGATATTTTGAAAACTTGAGGAAAATGTAAATCATTATAAGGTTTATTAAGCAGAGAAAGGTTATCTATCAAAGTATAAGATTTTTTTTAAAGTTTTGGAATTCAAAAAACTATGAAAATTGTCATCCATTGATTCTTAAGGATAAAACTATTCACCCCATCCATTTAAATTGTGATTTTTTAGAATGTAATTCTAAGAAATTAGGTTGTAATTTTAGATATGATATCCCACATGTTTCCATCACCATATCACAAGGATAATAAAACTAATATTTACTGTATATTCTAGATACTGAAATAGGGTATTGGTTTATAATATATGATGGTGGGGTCCCATCAAGGAGCTCACCTGTCTCAATTTAATTATGAACTAGTGAATGGCATTGCTATTAACTGGTCGTGAAACCAAAACAATCGCTTTAAAATAAAAATAAACAGGTAGATAAAAACATGAGATATTTATAGTTGTTCAGTGAATTTATCTTTTAAAAAGTCATAATTTTAGTTGGATGGGACAATGAATGGTTAATGGTTTAAAAGGTAACCCTGTCGAGACTATGAACGTTTGCTGGCAGCAGAGGCAATACCTGTGGCAATAGAGTATATTATAAAACCAAAACTTGGAAAGATCCACTTACTTCATTATTAACACCAATCAAAGTTTGATATAACCCAAAATGTTTTTATTTCTTAAGGAATTAGAAAGAAATTATGAAATGATTTTTATTTCTTTTTCATAGTTACATTTTATTTGAATTAACCTAAGATAATTTTCATTATCTTTTAAAACTTTTACTTACTAAAGATAGAATGTTCATTTTATTTTTTCAAAGATAACTATTTCTTTCATTGAATCGCCAATTGTTGTGACCAGCAACAACCCCCCTTTTATTTATTATTAGTGAGAAAATTTCTTCGGAAAAATATTATAAATATGTATTTTGTGTAAATAAGAATTTTTAAAGTAATGATCACAGTTTTTGAATAGTTTAAAATAAGATGTTAAACTTTGAAAGATTATTTCAATCATTTACATGATCTTTTGAAAACTTGAGAAGAATGTAAATCATCATAAGTTTATTAACTATAGAAAGGTTATCTATCAAAGTAAAGATTTTTTCAAAGTTTTGGAACTTAAAAAACTCTGAAAATTGTCATCCATTGATTCTTAAGGATAAAACTATTTCACCCCATCCATTTAAGTTGTGATTTTTTAGAATGTAATTCTAAGAAATTATACAAAAATTTTAAGAGATAAGAGGTCTCATTATGAGCCGACTTACTATGTTCATAAGGAGTAATAAAACTGACATTACCAATACTGCATACCAAAACAGGGTAATGGCTTATAAATATAAGACAAGGGGTCTCATCACGAGCCAGCTTGTTCAATTTAATTATAACTAGTGAATGGCATTGTTATTAATCGGGCTGTGGAAACTTAATTAAATCGCTCTTAAATGGGTAGTAAAATAAATAAAAGACAAAAACATGAGATAATAGGTCTTATGAATTTATCTTTTAAAAAGTCATAATTTTAGTTGGATGGGACAATGAATGGTTAATATTAAAGGCAACTGGTTTGTTCATGAATGTTTTATTTGCTAAACAGAGGCAATACCTATGGCAATAGAGTATATTATAAAACCAAACTTGGAGAGATCCACTTTACTTCATTATTAACAATCAGTTTATATAACCCAAAAAATGTTTATTTTAAGGAATGAAAGAAATTATGAATGATTTTTATTTCTTTTTTCATAGTTACATTTTATTGAATTATCCTACATAGTTTTCTATTATCTTTAAAACCTTTACTTACTAAAGATAGAATGTCTATTTTATTTTTTTTTCAGAGATAATCGTTTTTAGTTAATTCATTCTGTTAGACTAAAGAATAACCCCCCTTTTTATTTATTATTAGTAATAATACTAAATAAATGAGGACCCTTAGTTAAAGAATCCAAAAAATCAATTAGGATTTGTTTGCCTTTTCAAATAAAACTTTCTATCATAAACCTATAGAAATCGCTTAGAAAGAATATTTAGAAACACTTAATTTTATGATAGATTATAATAAAATTTCTCTTTAAACAAGATAGCGCATCCATAAAAAAATGGTATATATAAAACACATTGATCGCAGATCGCATAGCGCAGAAAAAAGAAATGATTAATGAATATCTTTTGCGCTCTTGTCGATTTTGTGCTTCTGCGATTTTGCGCTTTTGCGATTTTGCGCTTTTGCGATATGCGCTTTTGCGCTATTGCGCAACTTCTGCTTTTGCGCTATTTTCATAACTGCGATAACTTCATTTTGAGATATTACGACATTGTGATATTGCGATATTGCGTAGCAAATCGCAGATCGCAATGTCGCAGATTCATGTAGGCGTGCTATCCCAGGGCAATCTTCCCATATGTCAAATCCGTTATGCATTTTAATGATTATATTAAATGATTGGATTGATTATTAATGGTAAATAAGATTGTGTTTAGATTTAAAGTCGTTTCACAATTAAAATATTATATTTCATCCGCTTTCACATTCAAAATAGTCTCATCACCTTTCTTATATCATTACTCTCATTTATTCATAAAACGTAGGCATGAAGGAGCAAACGACTATAAAAAGCTTCCACTAAACACTATGGGTAAGAAGGAGAAGAGCTCAAATTTTGAAAAACAAAGAAATGGCTTCACTATATGCAGACACCGCCTGTAACAAGGATGCCGGTATATCCACCTGGGAAGGAATGTATAATCTATTAGAAGAAGAAAACCCTGTGGTGATAAAAGTTGCAGCTACAGCAGGTTCAAAGAATACGTCTGAAGCAACCCTTAGAGACTTGGCTTGCTCATTTCTGCATAGAATAGCAGCAAGGCTAAGGATTCTCCCGTATACAAACATGGTAAAATGGGTGCTGGACAGCACTGATATTTCAGATAGGCAATTTAGAACCCCATTTGAAGAGCTAATCGGGTCATTCACCACGAAAGACGTGAAGCTGATGTATAAGTTGCCGAAACCTCAAGCGCCTTATAATAAGCAATTTATGGAAAATTTTGCCAGAGAACATGCGAATCTATCAGAATGCACACAGGAATGGACCAAAAGAGATGAACCATTGAAGAAAATCAAACACGAGTGGACAGTACCAAAAAAGGATGTTTCAGACACTGTTCACAAGTTCAAATATCCAAGTGGGCAAATTGACACAGTTTCTACCACAAAATAAGGTATGTGAGTTTGCGAAAATTATCCTCTATAGAACTTTTAGAAGTTACTAAAGAAGTTGTTGGAGATCAAGAATTCTCAGAGAAACATAAAGCTCTTCTTGAGAAAAGTCGGGAGTCGAAGAGACTTGAAATGACTATAAAAAAAAATGAGGAAACATTGATCAAATTCAAGACACTTAATGCTGAGCAAGGAAAAAGATGTGAATCATGTTCGGCACAAAGGAAAACTACTGCGAAAGGATAAATTGATAAAAAGGAACTACTTTGGCTAAAAATATATTATGAGAAAATGGAGAAGCAAAATCAAGATGAAATTGCAAAATTAATATCAGAACAAAAAGCTCCAATAAAAGGAAAAGGCAGCAGAGGAGGCGGCTACAGCGGCAAACACTCTCAATGATTGTGTAAATGACAATTTACACAAAACTAATTTGATCCCAGAAACTATTCCAGGATATCTCCCACAAGCAAATCAACTACAAACAAAATGGAGGCAAAAGGCAGAAGAAAGACAAACATCCATCGAAGGGCTAACAAGATTGAATTGGGACTCATATTGGATGTACTTGGTGAAGCCACACAGTTAGCACAGTGCGCTCAATTGTATCATCAATGCTACAGAGAAGATTGCTCCTACGCTTGTCGACTCTGTCTTTTCAGGACAGTTGAATTCCGAAGTCGGTCAACCGCATCTTCTCAAAACTATGCTAGATGCCTGCAAGTTTAAAGATCAAATTCATAGATAGATAGATTTAGTTTTAATTTCACTGTATTTTAGCCTAGGAAAAGGACGGTCATTGAACCGAATCCTTAATTTTTGTAATAAACTATTTTTAGATTTAGCTAAGTAGTATTTAAAACCCCTCTCATGCATTTAGAGAGGGATCCTGGATCTTAATATTTTTGGACTTGGAGATTGCATTTCTGTACTCCATTGTCTTATATATTTTTAAAAAGGATCACATCTGGTGATTTTCATGCGGAATTATCTTTGAAGTGTTGCATTTCTGTACCTTGGAATTTGATTTTGCATTAGAGTTATTGGATAGAGTATCAGATTGCATTTGAAAGTCTTCAAGATGAACAAGGTATTTCTATCTGTTCACTGTTGATCTCTTTTGTTTTATGATATTCGTTTTAAAATTGCTATCATTTATATGTATATTGGTTTTCACAACACTTCCTTTTATATATCATTTCTGAGTATAATTGAAACGTTATTTTTCATAGTTACATGTAAATGGTATACAATGATGAATGCAATATGTTAATATAACTCTATTTAATTTCTTAAACAGAGTTATCTTTATTTGTTTCTGCACATTTCAATTTAATTAATAATACATTTTCATGGTTATTGTTGAATTGGAACAATCTTAAGTTGTATTCACATATAATTACCCGGGTTCGTGTTAGAATTTCTTTATCAGTATTTAGCTTAAATTAAATAGTTTTATTTCAGTTAATTTAGTCCCATTTCCACCCATCCAATCTAATCCATTTAGTTACAAGGAAACTGGTCCTTTAAATCTAGTCGGAGCCACCATACCAAACGGAAAAGGAGCTGCCTTAAGGTCCCAACCGGGTGGTTTTCCCCGATGTTTGAAGCAGAGATTTTCTAGGCTTCAACAGGTCCACAAGGAGAACGTTATGGTCCACAAGGACAACCCTTACAGGGAAAACCTTCAGCCCAACAAGGACAACCCTATAGTCCTTCTAGTAAACCTAAATTTCAACTGGGAACATCTTATGTTCTCGAGGGGAAAATTTATCCACCACATGGACAACCGTTTGTGCAATAGCATCAACCTTACCTTCAGCAAAGGAAAAATTTTGTACAACAAGGACAACCCTACGGTCCTACGCTAGGTCAACCTAGTTTTCAGGGGCAACCTGGCCCATCCCATCCATCAGGCCAACCTCTTCTATAAGGGAAACCTGGTGGTTTTTCAGTATCTAGGCCAACCTGCCCCATAGGGATAGCCTGTCCAATCTCAGTATCAGGGTCAACCTGCTCCGCAGGGAAAACTTGCTCAACCTCAAGGCACTACTTATCCTCCTCAAGGTCAATCTTAGGCAGTATATAGTGCACCCCAAGGTTTCACTTATTATCCTCAAGTTCAATCCCAGATGGTGTATAATACACCTCAAGGCAATGCTTACATTTCATAACAAAATCCATATGTTTCTCAGCAAGGACCTCAATGGTATTCTCAAAATCAATATCTCGATCCTCAACCCATGTATGGGAAAAGCTATCCAGCTTATAACCCCTATGGATAGAATCCTCCACGAAAAAATATATGGGTAATAATTTCTCTAAACCTGGGTGGAATGTTAACACTGGTCTTTATCAACGACCTGCAATTCCTTTTAATCCTCAAATTTTTTTCTTGCTACATTGGAACTACTTGATGTGTCAAAGTTGACGAATGATCCAATCCTTCATAACCCAATTTACCTCCAGTTCCAACCAAAATTCTTGGCGATTGTACCAAGTTTGAGGGTAAGCTCGGAGAAGACCCCCAAGTGCATGTTATGACATACCACCTCTAGTGTTCCTCTAAATATTAGGTTGATGATTCTATCCTACTCCATCTTGTCCAATGGAATTTTATTGGTGCCGCTACCAAGTGGTACATCGAGTTATCTCATGGTTTCTTCCAAGATTTTAACTATTTATCCATGGTGTTTCTCACACACTTTCAATTACTGATTCGGTATGAAACTAGGACACACCTCTTCACCTCTTTAAAGCAAGATCGAGTTACTTATATCTTTGATAATATTCATGAATGGAGGCATCATCATTGTCTAATCAAGTTTGACATTCCTGACTAGATTCTAAATTATTGGTTTACTACCTCCTTTGTTGCTCTTACTGCTAAGGACATCACTATGGGGCCATGCGTCACTGAGGAAAAATTCATTGCTCATGCCCAACACCTTGATCTTATGTACTCTTAGTCTGGCACATTGTACGGACTCTTGCTTGAATCTCCTAGACATGGAACTTCCAAATCACTAACGAGGCCATCCATCGATGGTATCATTGTTTCCTTGTCTAAGACTTCTCGGAAGTCTCCTCCTCCGAAGCCTGGGAACCAAAAATCCACTCCTTCTAATGATATTGCTTCTCAACCGATACCGAATTTTGGTAAAACCGTGGAAGTGAATGTCGTTCAGGCCAATCTAGTGGATAAAAATTCCAAGGGTAAAAGGAAGGTTAAAGGAAAGGCCATAGCTGATACCCTGAAATAAGATTCTCATAAGTCTCATGTTGATGATGGTTCACAACGTAAACTGAAGTATCCTTGCTTGATTTGTGACAAAGAACACTACACCAAGGACTGTCCTAGACGGGTTGAAGTGAGTCGATTTCTCAAAGGCACCCAAGGTAATCCAGTTTTTCTCAAAGAATCATTTCCATCACAGCAGACTCAGTTGGTAGAAAAGCCTCAGTACTCTACCCCATTTGTCTCGCAGGATTTCATGATGAATGGTCCTGCATTCATTTCTATTGCTACTTGGTCGAAATATTATACAGAACCATGTCAGGTAGCGGGGATAGAGATCGTTGATGGTCCTCCTCCCCCGCCTGCTTCTGGCCCTCTTCAGATTGAAAGGCCCATTAATGGGCCCGTTGTACAAACACCTTCCAAAGGTGTACTCCATAATTATTCTTACAATCCTAATGCCCGTGCTACTCAACATTACAATATTGTTGAGGATTTGGCTCAGGCGCCATCTACTATGTCTACATTAGAAGTACTTTAGAGTTGTCTGTTCCAATGAAAGGCTTTGCTATCTACCATCGGTGGGGTTGACCCTGCTGATTTGGGCCTTATCACTTTCGACTTGGAGAATTTCCTCCCATGTCTCCCTACCAGCTTATGCTCATTATCCATGTTGGGATTAATGGACTGAATATCGATCGAGCATTCATGGATGAGGGTACATATACGTGCGTCATGTCATCTACCTACTAGAAAGCTATCGGTTCTCCAGCTCTCAATTCATCTCCAAATGCTCTAGAAGCATTTGATGGAAGGGAATATAAACCTCTTGGTTTTCTTGCTAGTCTACTGATCACTCTAAAAGGGAAAAAAGTTAACGTCTAGTTCGAAGTAGTCGATGCTAAGCTCAATTACAATCTTCTCCTCAGTCGTAGTTGGACTCACGCCATGCTGTGTGTTCCATCCACTCTCTTTCATGTTTTCCAATTTTCGCATGAAGGAAAGATCGTTATTGTCGATCAGTTGTCTTTTTTCACTTCTTCATTTTCTGAGAGCAACGTTACATACGTCAATAAAATTTCTACGCCTTATGAGAGAATCAGGTCATGTCTCTTCAAAGATCCTGCCCTCATGGATATTTTTCCTCTTCCTCCACCCAACATTGTCTAGGTTAATATGATCTCCAGGTCTTCTAATCCGTGGATCATCCCTTCACCCAAGAAGATTGATTCATTTGGAGATTTGATGTCATTAAGTCCGATTGAGATTTATTATTATGAACTTATTTCGGCTCTAGATCCTCCGCCTCTTTATCATGCTCCTTTGGGCATTTCTCTTGAAAATTATTCTCAATCCCCTTGGCTCGGTGACTCGTATTCGCCTGATCCCTTGAGAGAGATATTTCCCTTTGATGAGGCCATCATGGAAACTAAGTCACTTGAGGATCCTCCTTGGGACAATAATCATCATCATTCTCCGTTCATGCTCAGCCTTCGAGCCATGTCTACTTGTCTTAAGAGGTTTTCTTCTTAGGTTCCTTCTCCTCTGCTTCAAATGCCTATCCTGACACACGAAGTCTTTGCGGAAGGTGATTTGAGCAACATTACATAGATGCTTCCTATAAACATCTCCGTTAAATCGAGGGTTGTCGAGAACATCCATATTGGGGTTGTAGGTTTTAACCCTGTACAGAAATTATTTGCAAACGAATCTTAAAAACAGAAAATAAACAATAGAAAGAGCATAAAACATAAAACAGATATACAAAGAGATTTTCCCCTAGATCCAAAATTGGGACGACCATCTTGATTTTTCATTATATTCCTTTTAGTGTTACAACACACACACGCACACAAACACACAGATATATATATATATATATATATATATATATGCCGAAGCATACATAAACCCCAATCCATTAACCCTGGATTAGAACATAACCATAGTTCCCTTGACCGGATCTACAAAATACCAGGGGCTGAAAACCATCATGCCCCAAAACTATGTGCAAACCCATGCAAAAAACCATGGGTGGGTCTGCCCACTGAAAAATAAGCTCCAATTTTTTTTTCCCAGGGCACTGCGCCTAGCGTAATGTACAAGGGGAACTATCCCCCCCCTGTGGCCTCCCACATGTGACTAGTCATGGAAATAATATAACACATACCCAACATTCTCCCACTTGTTGTTTTCTTTCCGCAGGGGGCCACAGGAGAGTTTAGTCATTAGCCCAGCTTTGCAACACCCATTTCTTCTCTACACCAAGAGAACTTCTGAGTGCTCACAGACTTCGTCAATGCATCTGCAACATTCTTCAAAGTGTCCACCTTTACCAACAACATCCTTTTGGCCTCAATCATATATATCACAAAGTGATATTAAACATCAATGTGCTTTGTCTTTGAATGATAAGCAGGGTTCTTAGCGAAGAAAATTGCACTTTGGCTATCACAGTCTATCCTTATAGCTTTCTACACCAAACCCATACTTGAACACAATCTCTACAACCAAACTAATTCCTTTCTTGCATGAGTGGTTGCCATATATTCTGTCTCTGTAGTTGAAAGAGCCACTACAGAGTGTATTTTACTCATCCAAATAACTGCACCTCCAAATAGGCTAAACACATACCCACTTGTAGATATTCTTTTTTCCAGATCTCCAGCCCTGTCTGCGTCAACAAAAACAAAAATTTACAACACTCTTTCCAATCCTGGTCTTCCCTCGTAGCACAAGCCATAATCACTAGTGCCATGAAAATATCTGAAAACTCGCTACACTATTGTCCAATGCTCCTTCCCTGGGTTTGACATAAACCTGCTCAACACTCCCACTACATGTGCAATGTATGGTCTATTATAGACCATTGCATACATCCAACTACCCACTGCACTTGCATATCGAACACGGGACATATCCTCCTCTTCTTATTGTGTCTTGGGACACTGTTTAGCAGATATCTTTACACCTACAGGAATCAAAACATTCATCGGTTTACTATCCTACATAGTGAACCTCTGCAATATAGTCTCGACATACTTCCTCTAGTTTAACTAGAGCTTCCTCTTTGCCTGATCTCTCTTAATTTTCATGCCCAAAATATAGTTTGCAGCACCAAGATCCTTCATGTCCAATTTGGAGAACAACTGGGTCTTCAAATATTGGATAATTTCTTTGTCATTTCCAATCAACAACATATCATCCACATACAAGAGTAAAGAAATAACATGGTCACCAATTAATTTAAAATAAAAACAATGATCCTCCTTGCTTCTGGTGATGCCAAATGCCTGTATATCGGTATCAAATTTCCGATACCACATCCTTGGTGACTATTTTAACCCATATAGAGACTTCTTTAACCTTCATACCAGTTATTTCTTCCCCTTCACCATAAAGCCTTTAGGTTGTTTCATGTAGATCTCTTCTTCCAGATCCCCGTGAAGAAACATTGTCTTCACATCCATCTTTTCTAACTCAAAATCAAATGCAACAGCAACAGATAAAATTAATATAATAGAAGTAACTTTGGCAACAAGAGAAAAAATATCACCAAAATAAATTCCCGGCACCTGGGAATAACCTTTTGCTACCAACCGAGCTTTGTATTTCTCCAACTTGCATTCTACATTCATCTTCTTCTTAAACACCCATTTTCTCCCAATGGGATTCCTTCGAGTTGGCAACTCCACCAGATCCCATGCCTCATTTTTATGCAACTATGTCATTTCATCAACCATAGACTCCTTCCACAGTTTCCAATCCTCTGAATCTATTGCCTCCTTGAGAGTTATGGGATCATCATTAGCTATAGTTAAAGAAAAATTTGAACATAAATTAGATGGGCTATACCTTTCTAGCTGTCTTCTTTCCCGAACTGATCTTCTCATAGCTGGAGTTTGTGGTTATTCCTCTTCTGAGTCTTCTCCTGTAGAGTCTGATTCATCCTCCTTTAATTCAAACTCTATCTTCTCAGGTTCCTTTTGTAGGATTTCATGTTTAACAACATCTTTCACCTCTCTAAACACCACATCTCAGCTATACACAACCTTCCTTGTTTCTGGGTTCCAAAGCTTGTAAGCCTTTAAACCATCCTTATACCCAATAAAGATGCACCTTTCATATTTATTATCCAACTTGGTCCTTTTCTCCTTTGAAACATGTACATATGCATCACATCCAAATACCCTCATATGTGAAAGAGAGGGTCTCTTACTAGTCCATACCTCATGTGGAGTCTTATCCTCCAACGCTGATGAAGGTGATTTGTTAACCAAGTAACATGCAGTCTCCACTGCCTCTGCCCAGAATTTTTGTCCTAACACAATACCACTGAGCATGCTTCTTGCCTTTTCCATCAGCGTTCTGTTCATTCTTTCTACAACTCTGTTTTGCTGAGGTGTGTATGGATTATTCTTCTACCGTGCTATACAACACTTCTTATAGAACTCTTCAAATTTCTTCTTGCATAACTCCCCACCATTATCTGTCCTTAGCACATTTATCTTCTTCTCTGTCTGGTTTTCCACTAGAGCCTTAAATTCTTTAAATATGTCAAATAATTCAGATTTCTTACTCAAGGAAAATATCCATGTATTCCTTGAGAAGTCATCTATGAATGAAACATAGTACATAGACTTACCCAATGATGGAACCGACACAGGTCCAAACACATCATTCTGTACAAGCTCTAATATCTTGTTCGCCCTCTTAGCACCAAAAGGAAAACTCACTTGATTCTACTTCCCATATACACAATGTTCACAGAAATTGAAATCTAGAGAGCTATTAGAAATACCTTATACCATACCATTTCCATGCAGTATCTGAAAGACCTTCTCTCCAATATGTCAGGGCCTTTGATGCCATAGCAAGGTCTTTTCTCCTGAGACCGCTAGGCGTTCCGCTCTACCTTCTGGGAACTACAGAACTATTGCACCCATCAATAACAATGCTGCCCTAAAGCTTGTACAGAGTTCCAATCTGAATTCCCTGCATTAATACTAGTGCTCCCCGAACCACATTAATACTAGTGCTCCCCGAACCATCTTACAGGTATCTTTCTTGAACATTATTTTTACACCTGCATCATCCATCTTGCTTACAGAAATTAGATTTATGGCCAATGCCAGAATGTGCAGAACACCAGGAAGTGTTCTAATCCTTCCACCTTATAGCTTCAACTTGAATTTTCCACGTCCAACGATTCTGGCCTTCATATCATCACCTAAGAAGACATCATCGCCATCATATTTATCATACTCGCAGAACCACTCCCTATGGGGAGTGAAGTGAAAGGATGCACCCAAGTCAATTAACCATGACTCATGATCTACATGTGTATTTGAAGAAGAAGTTGTTAGGCCTCCGTAGTTTGCAATATTGACAAGTACAAACATTGTAGAGCCTACATCAAAACCACTTTGGAATCTAAGGATCTAGCCATCCTAGATTCAGAAACGGATCTCTCTATATATGTGTTTTCAAAGATATGATCTTTATACTTAAGTATGGTTTTAGGCTAGTTATGAAGAACAAGGTTGTTTGTTTTGTTTTGGTTGGGCATGATAATATGAAGATGAAGGAAGTTTATATGAAGGGTGAAGGTGTAAGTAACTGAAAGAATGTTTCAGTTGATAGGACAAGAAAGGAATAACATCAATCCATTGGGCTATGGAGTCATAATAGGTTTTAATTGCACAGAAAATTTCAAGAGTGGTCCATGGGGCAAGTCATCTATGTCAAA
Organism: Pinus albicaulis; assembly: GCA_034641835.2. Taxonomy (NCBI): domain Eukaryota; kingdom Viridiplantae; phylum Streptophyta; class Pinopsida; order Pinales; family Pinaceae; genus Pinus; species Pinus albicaulis. The sequence goes on from CM076582.1 coordinate 1,393,119,822, forward strand.
GGATATCTTTAAGTTTATTTTATGGAATGAAACAGTAAGAAATGAAGTGAAGGAAGTAAAACACATGAAGAAACAAAGAACAGTCTAAGATCAGGTAAGTACTTTTAAAATAGCCTAATTTTGACATGCACTTAAGGGAAAAACACAAAGTAACCTAAGACCAGGTAAGTACTTTTAAACTAGCCTGCTTTTGATATACTTTCAAGAGAAAACATTGAAAACAAAGAAAAACTTAAGATCAAGTAAAGACTTTTAACTTAGCTTGATTTTAGCATATTCAAAGGAAAAACATTATGATGAACATAAAAAGTAGTCTAAGATCAGGTAAGTACTTTTAAACTAGCCTGTTTTCAACATACTCTTAAGGGAACTCTTTAGAGCAACTTTTGGAGAAGAAATTAGAGGATAGGGCGAACCATAGACTTCCCTAATTCAACTTTACTTAGAAAAATATTCAAGAACTTTTAAAGACAATATTTCAAGCTACACTCAGCAAAACATGGGCTAACCAAGATTCTTTGATTGATCACACTCTATTGATTTATCCTTAAATACACAATTCAATAGAAAACATAAAGATAAATATTATTCAGTGAGATTTAGGGTACTTTAGAAGTAGATCCTAATCTATATTTTCTGTTATTTATGAGAGAAAAGTGAACAGAATGAAAAAATAAAGGGAATAACAATTACAGTAAGAAACACATCACCATTGACATAGACCAGAATCCCATAAATCATCTATTTGTATTTGATGTCCAAACCAGTTACAATATTCAAGTCCAGTGGGTCTCTACAGCTTCAAACTTCTCATATCAGCTTATGTGTCTTCCATTACAAAAACAGAGCTACAACAACTTCAAAAGTTATTTACATGCAATAGATATCCAGAGACCAACCCCTTCACTATCTTCTACATAAGTATTTATAGAAGAGTGAGGAGGTGGAGTGTAGGCAGGTTTCATTTGTTCAATTAATACAGAGTAATGGTGCCTTGACTTTTGGGAGGCCTAAGGGAAAATATTTTAACTGCTCATCTATGTCTTAATAAATTTTACATCAAATTTCATCAACTTTAGTTGCTCTTGTTGACTTTGAGGAATCTTGGTAGGTTGATGGTTAATGTTGAGCTGTCCTTTAAAAATATCCCTGACTTTGCATTCATTGTGCCTTCTTTTGAGGGAATAAGCCTATAGGTGGCAGTTTGGGCTTTAATTGCCTCACTGATGTGGCATTTGGAGGCTCCTTTTGCTAATGTGTCTATGTTTAATACCTTATAACACTGATTTCACTGTGATTTTGTGTTTTAAGGCAGATTATGCCTTTGCATCCTACTTCGGTCTTTAATTGAACTTTTGCTGACTGTGCCCACATTGAAACTGTGTTTTAACCTTTAAAATAATAGGATTTAACCCTTTAAACCCTCAAATGGTACTTTATCCCTGATCTTTATACGTAATCCCTTGTATTTAATTTCTATATTTCTCTTCTTTGTTGTGAACAGGTATCGGGGCACGCTAGGGGTTTCATTTGTCTTACCATTTTTAATGGAGTGTTGATAAGCACCCATAAACCCCATAAACCTCCTTTTACACTTTAAGCCCCAAGGATCGTCATCTCAGAGGGTTTCTGCTACTGAGCTAGCTATGGAGGACTTTTCAATGCTAAAGACGCCTTTAAAAACCTGCAACATAAACAAACAATTAAATAAAACCTTGTGTTTTAATGGTTGACTACTTTAGAGGCTTGGCGGAGGGCGAAAAGAGTTGTGAGGAGGGGAAAATGAAGGCGGAGGAGGTTTTGTGGGAAAAAATTGCGAAAATAGGTCTAAATTTGAATATTGGAGGGAAAAAGGGCAAAGGTGGTTTTTGAAAAACCAGGAATGGTTATTGCGTTCATTTCAGGTGGTACGTGGTTTAAACGCGATTGAACGCGATTCCACACACTATGCGACACCTGTCTCTTTAGAAAACCATCGGTATCGTGTAACTTTGGAGTGTTAAAATTTGGATGTGAAAATCGCGCGATACACCACCACAGTCGTTGGATGAAAGGGATGAGATCGGACGATGTGGACCGAGTGCAATGGAAAAGTTACTCAGGCAGAGACTGTAGTGGGCAACAGGTGTTGGGGCGTGATAGGACGAGTCTTTTGTATCATGGATGGTAGGCCCCAGCGGAGTTGAGTTGTCAGGATTAGTAAATACCATCGGATCTATAAGATCTATGGTGGGGAGTTGTTGCGAAGGTGACACAAAGAAATGCATCAGGTGAGCAAGGGATGGAGCAGGCAAGCAATTACCGTCAGATCACTCGGGAAGAAATCTTAGTGCTGGGAAATTTCAAAAGAAAAAATTTGCAAAGGGCACGGAAATTAAAAAATAGTTAAGAGGAGGGACTAGGGATAAGGTTGGGGTATGGTTTGGTGGAGGGGGTAGAGGTCAGAGGGCTCAAGGAGAAAAGGACTTATCACATCGAAGGATAATTTGTAAAGAAAAGCGAGTTTATAACAAGGAAAGGCCGATGCAATGAAGGGGCTAAAGGTTTTAGGCACCCGGTTGTAGGGCTAGGTTATATGGTGGAAGGGGCTGAGGCTCAAACCCAAAGGGGCTTAAGACCTTTGGGTAAAAAAATGCCTAAAATGAAACTTTTTAAGGTATTTTTTAATTGTTTCAATAGGCAGAATGAGGGTTTTTAAATCATTACAAAGGGTTTTTTGATGATTTAAAAGGGATTTTGAAGGTTGCCTTGGGCTAATGAGGATAGAATGAAGAGAAAAGGGGATTTTTTAGAGTAAAATAGAGGATGAATGTGGGCTGAGAAAGTGAGTGAAAAATAGGTTTAGATAATGATAGAAAAAGGTTTAAAAGCAGTATTTTTGATATCAGCATGGCTTCTTGGTGGGTTTTCTTAATGCAACAGCAGTGAATATTACTTGCTGAGTTCAGGCAGCACAAGAAGTCTTCAAGAATGAGTATTTTTGCATAAAAAAAATCTCTTGAAGGCTTAGGACTTATTTTTAGCCATCATTTGCTTTGAAAAAAATTACTGATGGCTAACAGTGGCTCCACTTGGGGATGGCAGCTCCTTTGGAGGTGTCAAGAACTTTTAGTACCAAATCTCTGGGAGGCAGACCTGGGCCTTATCCATTGAATACCCTTTTTCTTCTTTGATCATGCTACTTTTAAACAATAGTCAGTGTTTCATATCAGCAAACAAATTCTCCCAATCATTCTACCTACACATCCTACTCCCTAACATTTTTTCTTCAGAAGGTGCATTTGGACTTGCATACCTTAAACATCAACATTTTATTCTTTTTAAATCAGAAAAAAATAATCTAAGTCTACCCTTATGTCTTCCATGAGTTCAGATTAAACTGTTGAACTCATATATTCTCTACCTAAGCTACTATCTGCCAGGGTTAGACTGTCTGGCAGATTTTATTCTCTATTTTCTATAACAGAAATTTAAACACAGTCAATTTAGGATTAGACTATCTGATTTGTTGTGGTGTCTATGGCTATATGTACAAGCTGCACATAGAATTTATTTGCAGAAATTTAAAACAAAACTATGAAGGCTTGAAATCTGAAAATTTTAAATATCCTTCATTATTTTTGCAGCTCTGATTTTTATCTTTTTGGAGCTAATTTTCCTTTCTCTTGGTTCATATTTTGAGCATATTAGAACCAATATTTCATCAATCTTACAGGTTCATATTTTCAGTTTGTTAGAACGATTGTTTTTCTATCCTAATATATTCTACTAATAATCCAAGTTTGAATAGTTTGGCAAATATTCTTCACTAATCTATCAGCAGAAAATTGAAATCTATCTTAGTCATGATTAGGCTATATGACCAAAATAGCAATGTTGTTTTTGGGAGTGGCATTTAAGCTTTCACACTTTCATATTTCTTTTCTTTTTTCGGTATGGGGTTGTACCTTCCTTGTTTTATTTCTGCCCTCTTTTTCTTTTTCTATTGTTTTTGTAATTCTCTTTCTTCAAATTTAAAAACATTGTTATATACAATGAATAGAAAGCCTTGAAATTAAAAATATCAGTCAACAGAAATAATGTTTGAGAACCCTGCCATTAACAGGGAATCTAAAGTACTCAGCTCCATCCAAATCTTGTAGAAGAAATGCATTGTTTCTAATAGAAGATTGGATAAGATAAGGGCCTCGCCATAATTTATCAAATTTTCCATGTTTGCCCTTATCTTCTCTTCTTGAATCCCATTTCAAAACCTTATCACCAATTTTAAAATCACTTGCCTTGGTTCTTTTGTCAAATAGCTTCTTGATGTTTTTTTGTAATTGCTGTGCTTTGATGTAAACTTCCTCTCTGGTTTGTTGTAGATGTATAGTCTTGTTTATTCTTCTTGTTATATCATTATCTTCAGACTGTACTTCTTGGATCAACTTCATGACTAGCACTCCTAAACTGGTTGGAGATATTGCATATGTTCCATAAACTAGCTAATAAGGAGACATCCCAATTGACTTCTTAACTGTCAATCTATCTGCCCATAAAGCATGTACTAGTTTATTGTGCCATGATTTCTTGTTATTTTCCAGCAACTTCTTGATAATGTTTAACAAGCTTTTATTTGAGGATTCTGCCAGCCCATTACCTTGGGGGTAATAAGTTGTGGAATGACCCAATATTACCTGATATTTGTGACAGAATTCTACCATATTTATAGACCCAAATGCAGTAGCATTATCAGTTATGATCTTTCTAAGGCAGTCAAATCTTGAAGGTATATGATTTTCAAGGAATGAAATGATGACTGAGTCTGTGGCATTCCTAGAGGGGATGGCTTCTATCCACTTGGTAAAATAGTCTGTTTCTGTGAGAATCCATCTATGTTGGGCAGATGAGGGAGGATAGATTTCCCCAATGAAGTCTAGACCCCACTGCTGAAAAGGATCTTCAACAGTGATTGGTTGCAGAGGTAAAGGAAGCAATTTTATTTTTCCTTCAAAGATTTGGCATTTGTCATAGGCAGTAGTCATTTTATGGACATCTTGAAAGAGGGTGGGCCAGTAGTAACCAGCTCTAAGGACTTTTTTAGCAGTTGACTTCCAATAGAGGTGGTCTCCACATTCTCCTTTATGGAACTCATGCTTGATCCTTTCTGCATCATTCTCAGGCAAACATTTAAGCAATAATCCACTAGCATTTTTCCAATATAAAAATTTATTCAAGATGCAGTAATTTACAGCTTTTAACTTTAAAAATATTGCCTCTTTTTAGACAGAGTAGGAGGGACATTAAGATTGAGAAAAACATACAAAATATCAGCATACCAAGATGAATTCAAAAAATGATCTTCAATAATTGGTGTTGAAAACTCCTCCTGTTCATCTAATGCATTAAACATGTTTATATCAAGGGCTTGAAAGTTGGATTCAACCATAATTTTTGCTAGTCCCTAACCTTTTATGAGCTTAGTGGGTTTGATTTCTAAATCATACTCTAAAATTACAACAATCCACTTTCATGTTTTTCCATATGGATCTTGGGTCAATATGTCTTTTACAACTGAATGAGGCACAAATGCTATTATATGAGAGTGTAAAATGTAAATTTTGAACTCTTTTAAGGCTTTGACTAAGGAAAAGGCTTGCTTTTACATTATGTTATACTTCAGAGGTGGATCCCTTAATGCCTTGCTGAAAAATGCAATGGGATGCTCTTGTCCATTCAAATTATTTTGTAATAGGACAACAACTACTATGTGTTCTGATGTAAATGAAAAAATTAAGAAATCCTTGGTAAAATCAGGACTGATTAGAACTCGTGTTTTAGTGAGTTCTTGTTTTACCAGTTCAAATCATTTCTTTGCTTCTAAGCTCCATTTAACTCCTCCTTCCTTTTTAAGCATGTTTTTTATGTTTCTAAGGAGTTCAGCTAGATTGGGTATGAACCTTCTCAAGAAATTAATCTTTCCAATGAAAGATTGTAGGTCCTTGATATTTCTGGGATAGCTGATTTGAAATATACCATCAATCCTCTTTGGGTATATCCTTATTCCTTCTTCTCATATGATATGTCCAAGAATCTTACCTTCTTGGAGACCAAACAAGGTTTTCTTTGGATTTAAGGACAATCCAAATTTTCTGCACTTTTCAAAGACCTTTCTCAAGTGTATAAGGTGTTCTTCATCTGTTTTAGAATAAATTTTTATATCATCAAGGTAAATCACAATGAAGTAACCTATTTTTTCTGAAAATGAAATATCCAGGGCTCTCTGGAATGTGGCACCAACATTCATTAAACCAAAAGGCATTTTCAAATACATGAAAGTACCCCAAGGTGTAGTAAAGGCTATTTTAATTTGATCATCAGGATGTACCAAAATATGATTGTACCCGGAGAAGCCATCTAGCAAAGAAATTCTTTTGGAACCAACTACCTTTTGTAGGATATGATCCATTTTGGGCAAAGGGTAGTTTTCCTTTAGTGAGGCTTTGTTTAAATTTCTAAAATCAATGCAAAGCCTTATCTCTCCTGTTTTCTTCCTAACTGATACAATATTGGACACCCACTCTGAGTATCTAATAGGGATAATAATTCCAGCATCATAAATTTTTTTGATTTCTTTCTCTCTAGAGGAAATTGAATAGGGTTGATTCTGTGCAATTTATGTTTAAAGGGTTTATGGTTTTCTTTGAGGGGTATTTTATACTGAATTATTTCTATATCATATGATTTCAGATCTTCATAGCTCCATGCAAACACATTATAAAATTCTTTAAACAACTCAATATATTTCAGTTTGATATGAGCTGGTAGTGTTTTAGACAATTTTATTATTTTTGGCTTTTCCTTACTGCCTATGTTGCATTCTTCCACTTCAGTTTCTATGGGTTCCAGTTTTGGCTTCTTGGCAACATCATTAAAATCAAATAATTCCTCTAAAGGAACCAGTCCTTTTGGCAAGCTTTGGTCTTTAGATTGCAGAACTTCCAGGTCTTTATCTTCCAAATCTGTGCGATTTTCTGTCATATGTTGGAATTTATTTGTTAACAAATTTATTTCTGCAATCTCAGGAGACTTTTCTTCTTCAGTAAGTGGGTTTTCTTTAGCAGGAAATTCTTCGTCAAAATCTAAATCCGAGTGTGTTGTTTCAAATTAATTTTTGGATTGTAGGATGTATTATATTTGTTTATCTCCATCAAAAACTTGCCAGTATTTTTCATTATCTGGGACAACTGGTATAAATTTGACTTGGGTGGTGCATTGCTTGGTTTCATAAGGTGTAAGACAAGTTCTAGCAACAAAGGCTAAACCATTGGCAAGGATATTTTGGTTTCTTGGGACAAAGATAAGTTGGAATTCATCAAATGTTTTTAACAAATACATGGCATAATTTCTATAAGCTCTAAGTCTGGGATGTTTAACACTGTACTCCCCATTTACTTATCTAATAACTAACTTCGAATCTCCATGAACTTTTACCCTATTGGCCCCTAATTTTTTCAATAAATGCAGGCCTAAAAGGAGAGCTTCATACTCAAATATATTATTGGTACATTGAAAGTTTAGTTCATAGGAATTCCCCTCATCATGATTATTTTCAGTGTTGTGTATCCATATGCTTGCTCTAGCATCATTTTTAGTGCGAGACCCATCGAAATTCATTCTCCAAAGAGGACTATTTTCAGATTTGTGATTTAGTTCACTACTATCCTCTCTGTTTTCCTGATCTTTCTGTTCTATACAAGGGTCTGCACTATGTTTTTCTGTGTTTTTTTCCTCAATGTTTTGAATGTTTTGAGGTTTTACTCCTTTTTTCTCATGATCTACATCAAGTTTATGACTATCCTAAACTTCAAGAATATTTACCTATTTTCTGTGAATTTTTAAATCGGAAAACTGTTTCTTAATTTCTTCTTTGTTCTCATCTTTATCAATGGCTATAGCTATGTTTGAAAGTGAAGTGATCACAACATTTGATGTTTTTTCATTGATTAGCTCTTGCTCTTTAGGAATATCATCATTAAAAAGAATGAAAGAGTCAAGGTCAGTGTGGATGGAATAAAGAGGAGAATTCTCTGGTCTTTCTTGGTTACTCACCATATATTTCATGTGTGTTTCCCTATAGAGTCTTCTAGGTTGACGAACGACATAGATGGTGGCATAAGTCATGTCCATATGCATTGTGCCTTGTAACTTAGCACCCCATGACCTTGAAAGAAGCATGCCATATTTGGGGGGTATATTAGCCACTACAATGTCCATTACTAAACTCTTGGCTGGTATTTGGGTTAAGTTAACAAATAGATCCTTTATTAGGCCTAGGAATCTCACCCTACTTGAATCAAAGGAATATAAATCTTTGTAGGGTCTAGTTACCTCTAAGCCTAATCCTTCCATTATCACCTTGGGCATGAGGTTGTGTGATGCTCCTGAATCAACCATGGCATTATGAAAAATGTTATCATGGATGTTTAAACTAATGTAAAAAGGACGGGTGGTTCCTTCTTGAAGCTTTCCTTCAATTTTTGGTCCAAACATGAGCTCTGGGGTATCATCATTTAATTTAATTGTGTCATGAACATCTTCTATGTTCAGAGCTTTCAAAATCTGACCTCTATATAAATTTTGAGTGATTAATTCAGTGAGTGGGACAAATATTTTTATTTTAGATATTTCATTCTCTAGTCTAAAAGGAATCTGATTCTTTAAAATGTTTGATTCAGCCTTGTTAGTCACTACTAGTTCAGAAAAATTAGCTTGTTGACTTTTAATATTTACAGCTGTTAAAATGGTTTTTTCAGGAGCATTAGCTGAGGTGATAGTGTTGTTGGGGTTAACACTCTGATTTTCATTGGTTAGAGTGTTTTTCCCTTTGTTTAAATCAGAATTTACAGCCACTATTTTTTGAGTTTCAACTGTCTTTTTGGATGCATTTTCAGGTTTTTTTTTTGCAGATTTATTAGAGGTTTTGTTGCTGGGAGTTTCTTGATTCCTTTTACTTCTTAGGTCATAGTTATTAGGTGATCCTATGATGGCCTTTTTAGAATCTTGATCATAATAATCAGTTTGTGGTCTTCTGTCATCATAAGGAGTATATAGAACTTGTTTCCTTTCATGAAGTAAATCAGAATCCTCATTTCTTACTCCCAACATGTTCATGTTGTCATCCTCTATTTTTTCAATTGTTTATTCATCCTAATTTACATAATTTTCTTGGAAAGGAGGTCTTATCTGTTGATCATCTTCTCTTTTTCAGTTTTGAGGTTGATTTCTCCTAAAGTTCTGATTTTGATTTTGAGATTGATTTATGTTTTGGGGAGCTAATTGATTTTCTCTAGACTGTGCTCTCTCAAGTATGCTCATCTTCTTCATCATTTCCTCCATCACTCTCCATTTTTGAACTAGATGTGGAAGGTGCAGTTTTCTCCCTAAATGATACTTTATTTTAATTCCTCATCCTGGCTCTTTTTTCAATTAGATTTACTTCCACAGCTAGAGCTCCCTTTTGCATGTATTCCAAAGTCAAAGGATCTTTTCTCTTAGCTGATATGCCATTTCAAGATCAAATCCTTCAGGGAATTTGGCCAAAACCGAGCCTTGTGGAGGTTTCAATTCTAGGGGTAGGGCATTATAAACACTATTGAACCTAGTGCAATAATTTTTAACACTTTCCCTAGTGTTTCTTTTGAGGTTGTTGTAGTCTGAAAGTATTTTGAAAGGGTTTTTTCTGATTTCCCATTTGTTTAGGAATGACTGATGGAGGGCTTGGAGGTCATTAATACTATTAGGGGTTAATATTTTGAACCATTTTCCTGCTTCTCCCCCTAAAATTTGATCAAACAATCTGAGTTTGAGAGTCTCATAATCAATCTCATTTATGTCAAAATAGTCATTCATTTTATCCACATGTTGTGAAGAAGTATTAGCTCCACTTGCATCATATAATGGAATCTTGGACTGATAGTCCTATGGCAGATTGACTAAAGGTAAAGGAAGGTATAGAGGGGCATACCATGTTGCCATGATAGGAGGTTGTGGAAAAATTCAGGGGTTTACAGGTGGGGGATGTAAGATATGAGGGGTTTGATGGAATGGAGTAGTTTGAATTGTGGGAGTATGGAAAACAGTAGGGGATGGACCAGCAGAAAACTGTTGAGTAGATCTAGGATGAGAAAAAGAAAAGTTATAAATGAAATGAAGGTCAGGTGGAGTGGCTTATCTACTACCAGGATGTTCACCACTATGTTGGGGTGAGTGTGAAGGCTCAAAGTCTATCTGATCAATATCATCAAGTGGTCTAGTTTCGAATGGTTTTCTTAAGTCAACTTGTGAATCTTGTAGAGCTGTAAGGTTTTTGGGAATAGAATTAGCTCTATGGAGTGGTCTGACAATGGCTGATTTTTTATACTTAGGAGACTTCCTAAAATTACTTTCTGGATTATCAACTATCTCAGGGGGATTTGGGTCAGGATAGGCTCTAGAATGGATTCTTCTAGAAGCCACTATGTTTTTTTTTCAGACCTAATGGTAAGAAACGTTTAACCAAATATGACAATCTTTGATAGGCTAACTGATCTTTTAATAAGAAAACTCAATCCTCACAATTTCCTTAACTGATTTTGTATGATGTTTATGATAGAAAATGGGTTTCCCAGTGGAGTCTTTAGGTCTATTCAGGATTTTGGAGTCGCCAGGTGGAAATTTTTAGCTTTAGAAGGTGATATGTTTTATGGTCCACCACCATTAATAGGTTTGAATACCAATCTGAAATATTTTTGGGTTTTCTGATTTTTTATAGTCTTGTGGTTTATGAGAGTGTCCTAAATCTATTTCAACACTTAGCTACGGTGATGAGACAAAAAAAGTTTACTCTGTGGCTTACTTAGCTGATTTCTTCAAGGTATGATAAGGCTTTGTTAGAATCCTAAAGGTTACTTAGTTTTTCACTGATTCAGATAAGTCCTATCATGATCACCATTATGTTGGGTAGTGCTTGAGGAAAATTGATTTTAATTAGATGAACACTGAGTGTTTTGTTTTTAAGGATTTTACTTAGAAGTCCCCAGTGGAGTCGCCATTATGTTAGGCCTCCGTAGTTTGCAAGATTGGCAAGTACAAACGTTGTAGAGCCTACATCAAAACCACTTTGGAATTTGAGGATCTAGCCATCCTAGATTCAGAGAGGGATCTCTCTATATATGTGTTTTTATAGATATGATCTTTATACTTAAGTATGGTTTTAGGCTAGTTATGAAGAACAAGGTTGTTTGTTTTGTTTTGGTTGGGCAGGATAATATGAAGATGAAGGAAGTCTGTATGAAGGGTGAAGGTGTAAGTAAGTGAAATAATGTTTCTGTTGATAAGACAAGCAAGGAACATCATCAATCCATTGGGCTATGGAATTATAATAGGTTTTAATTGCATAGCAAATTTCAGGAGTGGTCCATCGGGCAACTCATCTATGTCAAAGGATCTCTTTAAGTTGATTTTATGGAATGAAATAGTAAGAAATGAAGTGAAGGAAGTAAAACATATGAAGAAACAAAGAACAGTCTAAGATCAGGTAAGTACTCTTAAACTAGCCTACTTTTGACATGCACTTAACGGAAAAACACAAAGTAACCTAAGATCAGGTAAGTACTTTTAAACTAGCCTGCTTTTGATATACTTTCGAGAGAAAACATTAAAAACAAAGAATAGCCTAAGTTCAAGTAAAGACTTTTAACTTAGCTTGATTTCAGCATATTCAAAGGAAAAACATTATGATGAACATAAAAATTAGTCTAAGATCAGGTAAGTAATTTTAAACTAGCCTGCTTTCAACATACTCTTAAGGGAACTCTTCAGAGCAACTTTTGGAGAAGAAATTAGAGGACAGGGCTAACCATAGACTTCCCTATTTCAACTTTACTTAGAAAACTCTTCAAGAACTTTTAAAGAAAATATTTCAAACTACACTCAACAAAACATGGGCTAACCAACATTCTTTGACTGATCACACTCTATTGATTTATCCTTAAATACAAAATTCAGCAGAAAACATAACGATAAATATTATTCAGTGAGATTTAGGGTACTTTAGAAGTAGATCCTAATCTATATTTTCTGTTCTTTATCAGAGAAAAGTGAACAGAATGAAAACATAAAGGGAATAACAATTAGAGTAAGAAACACATCACCATTGACATAGACCAGGATCCCATAAATCAGCTATTTGTATTTGATGTTCAAACCAATTACAATCTTCAAGTTCAGTGGGTCTCTATAGCTTCAAACTTCTCATCTCAACTTATGTGTCTTCCATTACAAAAAAAAAGCTACAACAGCTTCAAAAGCTATTTACATGCAACATATATCCAGAGACTAACCCCTTCACTGTCTTCTATAGAAGTATTTATAGAAGAATGAGGAGGTGGAGTGTAGGCAGGTTTAATTTGTTCAATTAATACAGAGTAATGGTGCCTTGACCTTTGGGAGGCCTAAGGGAAAAGATTTTAAGTGATCATCTCTGTCTTAATAAAATTTACATCAAATTTCATCAACATTAGTTGCTCTTGTTGACTTTGAGGACTTTTGGTAGGTTGATAGTTAATCTTGAGCTTTCTTTTAAAAATATCAATGACTGTGCATTCATTGTGCCTTATTTTGAGGGAATAAGCCTGTAGGTGGTAGTTTTGGCTTTAATTTCCTCCCTGATGTGGCATTTGGAGGCTCCTTTTGCTAATGTGTCTGTTTTTAATACCTTATAGCACTGATTTGACTGTGATTTTGTGTTTTAAGGCAGGTTATGCCTTTTCATCCTACTCCAGTATTCAATTGCGCTTTTGCTTACTGTGCCCACCTTGAAAATATGTTTTAACCTTTAAAATAACATGATTTAACCCTTTAATCCTTCAAATGGTGCTTTATCCCTGATCTTTATACGTAATCCCTTGTCTTTAATCTCTGTATTTCTCTTCTTTGTTGTGAACAGGTATTGGGGAACGCTGGGGGTTTCATTTGTTTTTCCATTTTTAATGGAGTGCTGATAAGCACCCATAAACCCCGTAAACCTATTTTTACACTTTAAGCCCCAAGGATCGTCATCCCGAAGGGTTTCCGCTACTGAGCTAGCTGTGGAGGACTTTTCAATGCTTAAGATGCCTTTAAAAACCTGCAACATAAACAAACAATTAAATAAAACCCTGGGTTTTAATGGCTGACTGCTTTGGAGGCTTGGCGGAGGGCGAAAAGAGCTATGAGGAGGGTGAAATGCAGGCGAAGGAGGTTCTACGAGAAAAACTTGTGAAAACAGGTTTAAATTTGAATATTGGAGCGAAAAAGGGTAAAGGTGATTTTTGAAAAACCAGGAATGGTTATCGCGTTCATTTCAGGTGGTAAGTGGTTTAAATGAAATTGAACGCGATTCCACACACTATACGACACCTGTATTTTTAGAAAACCGCCAGTATCACGTAACTTTGGAGAGTTAAAATCTGAATGAAAAAATCGTGTGATACACCACCACAGCCATTGGATGAAAGGGATGAGATCGGACGACGCAGATTGAGCATGATGGAAAATTTGCTCGGGTGGAGACTGTAGTGGGGGACAAGTGTCAGGGAATGATAGGATGGGTCTTTTTTACTGTGGATGGTAGGCCCCAGTAGAGTTGAGTTGTCAGGATTAGTGAAGACCGTGGGATCTATAAGATCTATGGTGGGGAGTTGTTGCAGAGGCAACACAAAGAAATACGTCAGGTGAGCAAGGGATGGAGCGGGCAAGCGATGACCATCATATTGATAAGATCAACAGTGAAGATCACTAGAGAAGAAAGCTTAGCACTGGGAAATTTCAAAAGAAAAAATGAATTTTTGTAAAGGGCGCATAAATTAAACAATAGTTAAGAGAAGGGGCTAGGGGTAAGGTTGGGGTATGGTCCAGTGGAGGGAGTAGAGGACCGAGGGCTCAAGGAGAAAAGGACTTATCGCATCGGAGGAGAATTTGTGAATAAAAGTGGGTTTATAACAAGGAAAGGCCGATGCGATGAAGGGGCTAAAGGTTTTAGGCACCCGGTTGCAAGGCCAGGTTATATGGTGGAAGGGGTCGGGGCTCAAACCCAAAGGGGCTTAAGACCTGTGGGTAAAAAAATGCCTAAAATGAAACCTTTTTAGGTGTTTGTTAAGTGTTTTGATAGGTAGAATGAGGGTTTTGAAATCACTACAAAGGGTTTTTTAATGATTTAGAAGGGATTTTGAAGGTTGCCTTGGGCTAATGAGGATAGAATGAAGAGAAAAGGGGATTTTTCAGAGTAAAATAGAGGATGACTGTGGGTTGAGAAAGTGAGTGAAAAATAGGTTTAGATAATGATAGAAAAAGGTTTAAAAGAAATATTTTGGATATCAGCATGGCTTCTTGGTGGGTTTTCTTAATGAAACAGCAGTGAAGATTACTTTTTGAGTTAAGGCAGCATAATAAGTCTTCAAGAATGAGCAGTTTTTCATAAAAACAATCTCTTGAAGGCTCAAGACTTATTTTTAGCCATCATTTGCTTTGACAAAAATTTACTAATGGCTAATAGAATCCAAATACACATCCCCACCTTCATCTGAGGTGGTTTTTTCCTCTGCATAAGGAGCATCCTCAGATCCCTTTACTTTCTTAGGGTCTTTAGATCTGCAGTCCTTTTTGTAGTGCCCTTCCTTTATGCATTTATAGCACACCTTTACAAACTTTCCAGGAGATTTATATCTCCCTCTAGATTTAGATCTCCCACTCGAAACCTTATTCTTGTTTCTATTATGGGACCTTCCTCGTACAGATAAGGCATCTCCACTCTAGCCCTCCATATTTGTCCCTCTCATTTCCTTTGAAAGTAAGGCTGAGACAATGTCATCAAAATTCAAGGTAGTTGTATTGCTACCTATTGCAATAACCATACTCTCCCACGAGTCTAGTAGAGAACACAAAAAACTGATGCACTTATCTTCATTTGAGATTTTAATATCAATAGATGACAACTGACCTACCACAGTATCGAAGGCATTCAGATGCTCTGTCATCGAGTCTCCATCCTTCATCCTCAAGTTATACAACTTTTTCTACAGGAACAATTTATTCACTAGAGACTTAGATTGGTTCAAAGTCTCAAGTTTGTCCCACAAATTGTTCGTCGTAGCTTCCACAGATACATTCAACAATACCGAATCAAATAGACACAACCGTATTGTGCTCTTTGCCTTTTGGTCCAATGTCTTCCAGTCTTCATCTGACATTTCCATTGGTTAAGTACCTGGATTTACCGTGATGCACTGGTCTTTATCCAACAACATATACTCCATCTTGAGCTTCCAAAACTCAAAACTCTGACCATTAAATTTCTCAATCTCTATCTTTCCACTTCTCACCATCTTCTTTCACCAGAAGAATAGATCCCGCAAATCTCCTACTGAACAGGGTCTACCTCAGGCCCGAGCAAAATACCCCTTAGCAGCAAAGGCATCCCCTTGAAGCTGAAAATGCTTTGATACAAAATGTAGATTTTAACCCTATATAGAAATGATCGACAAACGAATCTAAAAAATAGATAATAAACAATAACAAGAGCATAAAACATAAAATATATATACATAGAGATTTTCCCTTGGATCCCAAATCAGGATGACCAGTTTGATTTTTCATTATATTCCTTTTAGTGTTACAAAACATATATATACATGCCGAAGCATACATAAACCCCAATCCATTAACCCTAGATTAGAAAATAATCGTAGTTCCCTTGACAGGATCTACAAAATACTAGGGGCTGAAAACCATCATGCCCCAAAACCATGTGCAAACCCATGCACAAAACCATGGGCGGGTCTGCCCACAAAAAAATAAGGTGCAAAAAAATTTTCCCGGGGTGCTGGCCCGGACCCTGAACAGGGGGGTTGCCACCCCCCTATGAGCCCCCTGCTGCATCTGGCGCAACGTACAGGGGGGGCTGTCGTGGAAAGAATATAACACATACCCAACAAGGGTGACATGTTCTCCCGATGAGATATAGGTCTATAATAGTCTCTTCCACGATTTTCGCGACGTTTTCACATTGTCTTACTAATAAATTCCTGACATCGATCCAAGTATAGTGCTGCATGAGATTCCTACCTATCCTGGTGCGAAGCCTGTTCACCAGCGTCTTTGTCCTATGCACCCTAGAAAGGAAACTGCTATTAAGGGAGAAGTTGAAAAAATTCTTAAAGCTGGTTTTATCTATCTGATTCCCTTGACAGAATGTGTTTCCAATATTGTTCCCGTAGTTAAGAAATAGGGTACCATTCATGTCTATATTGATTATGGTGACATTAATCGTGCTTTCCCTAAGGATAATTATCCTACTCCTTTTATTGATCAAATCATTGATGACTATCCTGGGAGTGAGATTTTTTCCCTTATGGATGGTTATTTTGCGTACAACTTGATTAATATTCTTCCAACCGATCAATATAAGATCGACTTTATCTATCCTTGGGGCACTTTCGCCTATAAAAAGCTCCCTTTTGGTATTAAAAATGTTGGGGCAACATTTCAGCGAGCAATTTCATATGCTTTCCATGATATCAAGCGCATTGTTTAGCCTTATCTGGATGACCTTCTGGCTCATTTGGCTAAGCGTAAACAACATCCTGATCATCTCCATCAGATTTTTCTTCATTGTCAACGCTATAACATCTAGCTCAATCTGCATAAGTGTGTCTTCTACGTTGACTCCGGTAGACTCTTAGGGTTTATTTTTTCCAAGGACGGGATTCATCTCGATCCACTCAAATTTGAATATATCGTTAATCTCCCCTCTCCTTCCTCCTTACATTAGTTGTAGAGTCTGCAGGGAAAAGCTAACTTCCTACGTCGTTTTATACTTAACTACGCCGAAGTGGCCAAAGGATTTACATGATTATTGAAGCAATGCATCTCGTTCCTCTAGGATGAGATTGCCCAAAATTCCTTCGATGCACTGAAGACATTTCTTGTCAATGCTCCTCTGTTGTGTCTTCCAAATTATCATCGCAATTACTCCCTCTATTTTTCCACTGTGTTTAGCACGATTACCATGGTTTTGGTACAATACGATGATGATGGCGATGAGCATGTCATTTATTATCTAAGTCACAATATTCTTGATACTGAGACACGATATGCACATGTTGATAAATTGGTCTTGGTTGTTGTTCAAGCTATTCAACATTTTCGTCACTATATTCTGTTGCACATAGTGACTGTGATTTTTTATTGCAACCCTATGAATTACATGTTGATTCATCAATTGTTGGGGGCCAAGTACTCAAAGTGGATTTTCATCCCCCAAGAGTTTGATTTGGAGTTTACTACCGCCAAGTCGAAGAAGTCATTAGTCTTTCGATTTGATCTGCTCTCTCCCTTCCGACTTCGCTCCGTCTGGTTCCGAGGAACACATTCCAGACGAAACACTTTTACTGATTAGCACCCTCGATCATTGGTACAGTGATATCATCGTATATCTTTAGACTTCCACCTTCCGATCTGAGTTGAAAAAGGATGCTCGTTGATGCATCCGTCATCAATCACACCCCTATTGCATAGTCGGAGATACACTCTACCACATCATAGTTGATTCCATTCTCCGTCGACGTTTGACTCTCGAGGAGGCTGAAAGGGTCCTGAATGATTTTCATAGTGGCTCCTGTGGCGGTCACATGTTTGGGTATGCTACTGCACAGAAGATTCTTTGTGCTGGCTAGTTTTGGCCCACCATATCTAAGGACTGTATTGTTGTTTTCTGTAAGTGCGATGATTTACAGATCTATTAGTGCAAGATGCATGCATCACCTTCCCATCTCCACCCTGTCATTATCGTTGGTCCCTTTGTGAAGTGGGGCGTCGATTTTATGACGTGTAACCCTCACTCAACCCCGGGGCATGCTTATATCATCGTAGTCGTATACTACTTCACCAAATGGGCCGAAGAAATGCCTACACTTACGGTTGCCGATAAGACAACAACACATTTTATATTCAATCATGTCATTTCTAGGTCTAGTGTCCCTCAAGCCATTGTTACCAATCATGGTTCCCATTTTCAGCATTACATGGTGGCGGAGTTGACTTCCAAGTTGGGTTTATGTCACGACAGCTCAACGCCGTACTACCCTCAGGCCAATTGCCAGGTTGAAGCCGTGAACAAATTTCTCATCAGTATGCTTCAACGTATGATTGGCATGCACAAATAAACCTGGCAGCTCATGTTGTTTTAATCTCTTTGGGCTTACCAAACCTTAGTGAAGGATGCAACCAGATTCACTCCATTGGAGCTTGTTTATGGTCTAGAAGCTACCCTTCCGATTGAATTTGAAATCCCTTCTCTAAAACTAGTTGTTGAATTAGTGCCGAATACTTCGCCAGAAGAAGAGCATCTTCTATATTTAGAGAGGCTTGATGAAACTCGCCGCTTTGCTTCTTTGGTCATAGAAGCACAAAAAAAGCGGGTCAAAGCTCATTTTGACCAGTTAGTTTCCCCTCATTCCTTTCTAAAAGGAGACCTTGTCCTCTTGTACGACCAAGCTCACGATAAGCTGGGGGTAGGAAAATTTCAACCCATGTGGCATGGGCCCTACATTTTTAAATGTGTTTTGCAGAATGGGGCTTATGAGCTTATTGATTATGAAGTTCATCCTCTGGATCAACCCAAAAATGGGTTGTATCTTAAAAATTACTATGCATGAGTCATTCGTGCATATTTCTTTATACATAGGTGTTTTTTTCATTTTTGTACATTTTTGGCTTGGTGTGCTTTGTGAGCATTTTCTTGTTTATTGGATCATTTCTTATTGTGCAGATGTCTATTACCCTTATGTCAGTTTCACGGATGGTGCTTCCTGCAGTACCCGAAACCTATGTTCAGCAGCCTGGATGATTTATGATCCTGCTGGTGAGTTGATAGACCTTCAAGGTATCTCTATAGGATGAGCCACAAAAAATGTTGCTGAATATAGTGTTGTTATTTAACTATTAACCGAGGCCATTTCTCTCGACATTCGTGCATTGGTTGTTAACCTAGACTCACAGCTTGTTGTTCTTCAACTTAATGGGCATTATTATGTTAGAAACCCTCACATCTTAAGGTTTTATTTGCGTGTTTGTTTACTGGAAATACATTTTGATTACATTACATATCAACATATTCCTAAAAGAATGAATGTGTTAACTGATGCAATAGCTAATATTGTATTAGATAGACATTTGCATAATTTGTAAGAACATCATCATCACATGACAAGATCCATATAGGAAAATATATGTGTTTGTGTGTGTGTGTGTGTGTATATATATATATCTATATATATATCGAGTGTTTGCATCCATGTGCATCATAAGTTCAAAAAATATGTATGTTTCGGTTACATCCTGAGACATCATGTCTCTCAAAAATATGCATAAATGAAAGCCTACGTGTCTAGTCTGCGTGTTTCTCATGATAGGACATCACTTCCCGTACAAGATGCCTTAATAAGAAGTGAACATGGTTTGAAACCCTTGTAGTGTGTCTCTGCTACGCGCGAGGAACATCATCGAATTGCACATAGTCCAAGATCCCACAGGAGATTCCCTCCAAGTTGTGTATGATCTCCTCCTCCTCCCCTCCCTCACCATGAGGGGCCACATCAAAGTTGCGAGGAATCCTCTGTGTTATCGGAGACATGCCTGCAGGTCTTTCTGGGACCACATCTACAATTACATGGATTAATGTTAGAACATGCATAAAAAGAAATCATAATGCTCATCAAAATAAGAAATGAGTCTTACCCAATGCTTCATCCCAGTCCTCTCCTTCTTGGAGTGGGAGATCTGCATCACCAGTGAAATCCGTGCCAAACTAGGGCCAGTCCTCCACGACAATTAGTTGTTGGCAGAGCCACTAAAAGAATTTCGGTCTCCAGGACATCTGTTGACCTCCCCCTAACCTTGGCATCAAAGCTTCCCAACGAACCATCCATGGCTCTTGAGCTGGTGGTATTAGAACTATTACCTCCTGATGTTGGAAAATTGGTAACTATTCCAAGATGAAAGGTACCGAGATGGACCCGTAACTGAACTTCTTCAACTTGTTGTTCTTTCATTTTTCTAGTTGGCGTTTCATGCTAATTTTTACCGCCTCTTCCCAGTTGTAGAGGGTCGATGCCATGCAATCTACAACACGAAGTAGCTATGTTTTGTGGCCTCATCCGGAGTTTGTGATCCAACAACTTGAGTGATGGTGTGTAACACTACCTTTAAGTGAAAAATATGGAATAATTTGGATATCCTCCTTTCCGCTTTTGGACCCTTTCCTTTCCCCTTGGCACACTCTTTCAATAACCACACTCATGTTTTCGATTGTGGGCCAAGTACCGGTCAGGATTGGTGTTGCCCCCCTCTGCAAAAATTCGGTTATGAAGTAAATATATGAGACCTCAATCTTAAGTTCTTGATCGTGAATAATGAATCTTTCCTAATCAATGTCCCAGAAACTAATCAGGTACCACAAAAACTCCAGTTGAGCTCTGAGACATGGTTCCATAATAATTTCTTGAGCCCACAATCTCTGAGAGCTTCCATGCATCTCACATTGCCCATGGATTTCTCATCTTCTTCACTGTGTTCTTGTTCTTTCCATTCAATCACCATTTTTTCCTTTCACACCTACAAAAACATCCATATGTTTGTCATTAGCCAATTTAAATAATTTTGAAATGGTTAAATTGGGCTTACTTGTTTGAATTTTCAAGCTAAAATTGTCCTCGCGGTTGGCACGCCCCCATTTCATTTTTAGGCTAGTTGGCGCCAGTTCCTGCCTGATACTCACGCTGACCGCTGCACCCTAGATTTTACAAAATCCTCCCATAGATCTACAAAAATGGGTTGCAGGTAATGAAAATTCTATCAAAATGCAGGGAAGGATGTGAGTTCTTAACTAGAACAGATGGATTCACGATTGGCTTTCCGGATTGCCCAATTTCAGCTCTGAAAAATCATAGTGAAAAAGGGTAACAAATTTCTCACAAGAGGTAAAAGTGAAAAGTATTTTATTCTTTACCATATTTGGCATTTTACAAATTTTCAGAACCCTAATTACGTTTTAAAGCGTGTTTTATGATTATTTTTCTATTTTATTTCTAAAAAAGGGTTTTACGTGCGTCTCTTGTGTAGCGATAGGTTCTCAATGTGATGACGATCAAGTAACAAGTTGTATTTTATACTTTTTCAGACTCCGTAAAAACACGAAAAATTCACTCTTGGAGTCATATTTTAGCTCTTTTCTGACTCTCAAAAATTTAAAATATTGCTGAGACTCTTGTCATTTTGAACTCATTAAATGACTATGAAACATTATCTACCCAGTGTATTTTTTTCGCTTTTTCGGGCTAGGATAGATTATTTACAAAAAAGGAATACCTTAGCCTATCACGACTAAGAGGTTCTCACAGACATAGTTTTCTACTTTTTCGGATCTTTGAAACTATCTACGAAAAGGGACTCTTGGATTTTTATTTTCCGCTTCTTTTCAAGCTCTCTAAACAGGAAAAGATGTCGAGTTCTTCCTTTGTGAGACTCGTTAGAACCTAAATGACATCGAAAATAGTCGCCATGATGTCACCGAGTTCCTCCTTCCTAGGGCTCGTAAAATGTACTAGGATGGATTTTTCCGAAGGAAAAACTTACATGACAAGAATATGTTATTCCCTTCAAGATTTTTTTCCAAAAATAATTTGGGTACTCGCCAACAATGGTGGGGGAAAATGGAACCGGTTCTTAGTTGTGTCGGCAGTATGTCGCTCTTGAACATTACACTCATCTGCATTCGTGTCAGGTTGGGGACATCACATTTTTTCATTTTTTGCCTCCATGGGTTTGGGTAATCTGTTTTGGCCACTCATCTAATATTTTCCACATCACCATGACCTTAGATCCCTTGATGTCAAATACTGCCAAATCCGGAGTTGTGTCATTGATATGTTGAAGAGAAGTTTCCATTTGCAATTTTCAGCCTCCCTCTGATCCTCTTTTTGGTCTTGATTCACTATCATCATAACCCTCTATCTCATCTCGATGATGTGGGAAACATTATGGCTCTCCTTCGACGAGGTCGCTTCCTGTCGACTTCATCTCATTATCTAAGAAGTTGATATAGAGGCGCCTTTCTGGTACCTTAGAGCTTGCATGCATCAATGGAAATTTCTTCGCATTTGGTGAAAGGCACTCATCATTGGCATTCGATCGAGTGATTCTGCGGGTGTTCGATGCCAAATCACTATTCACATTCCGTGGATTGTACTAGTTGTAACTTGAGAGCCATAGTTAATATTGGTGGCTCGTGCCTGTTAACATCTTACATCATTGGCTGGTAATCAGGTGAATTTATTGAATGTTTGACTTCAGCTCACATATTAAAATTCTTGAATTTTTACTTGTTTGTGTTGAGATGGAGTGCAAGACCCTAGGTTTTGTCTAATCAGATCCAGGCTGAGGCATTTTGGTTTATCTTGACTATATGCATGACTCTTTTGATTGGATGGATGTGACCATACCTGAGTCTATTTATTGACCCTTACTGCTATATGGCTGCGTCCATACCTCTGATCTCAGTTTTATATGTACTCTATTATAGATAGTTGCACCCATGTGACATGTTCATGTATCAAAGATATCATGTGTATTTGTACTTGCAGGTATTCTGACAACAGTGTTTGGTTTGAACACGTTCTCGTAAATACTTTCAGTCCTCCCTCTCTCTCAAACCTCATGCTTTAGGGGGCATATGTTACACAAAATTTTGTCACCATCCCTGCCATTCCCATCCCACACATTAGAGGACCATTTCTATGACTTATATGTAGTGTCATGCCTTCAAAAATTGTCATTGCATCCCTTGCCATGAGAAGAAAATTTCCTGTGTTGACTATTCCTAGAAAAGACCATAAAAAACATATGATCTTTGGTCGGTGCTGGTAGGAAGTTATGGCCTCGCGCTAATAGAGAAATTAACACAGGCTCCGTGCCCATTGGCACTCTATCTTAGTGGACTAGCCACACCAAGCTATTTTTGGAAAGTTTTTTAAATATAGAAATGAATTTTCCATTGCCAACCACTTCGTGACCAGAGTCAACATGAGTTTTTTGACTGAATAATGTCTAACATATTCTTTTGGCTTCTTGTTTCCTACATTTTAGCCACCTCCCAAAGGATAAGGCCTCCCTTCCACCATTTGAGGGATCCTAACCTCCTCCTCCTCTCCTATAAATACAACTCTCTCACATACATGCAGCTAGCTAAAATGGTTGAATAGATGAGTAGTGTTATAGCCTAAATCTACCTCAGGCTGAAGGAAGGCAGAGTCTAGGGTAGCATCAAACCACGTTTAATCTGGTAGCTAGCCCTACCAAATCGGGAGAGGGCTCTCTCCGGGTCAATCTCAGCAAAAATATTCAATAAGGCTTGAGATGACTAGAAATAAAGGTTGATTTTAGGCTAGGTATATAAGTAAAATATTTTGATTTGATTTTGGGGGTTTTTGTTGGATCAAAGGGAAAGACAGATTTTGGGTCTAGGGATGAGGCCTAGTTTTTGCAGAGTTCTGAATGGGGCAAGGAAGGAAATTGTTTTGATGCTTGGATTAAATGAATGGATAGTCTAGACCGGTGAGGAGCTGAAGAGGGAAAGAGGCTTTCAAGAATCCTCTTCAAACATATGAAAACATGGAAAATTAAACAAAACTCAAGGTAGAGCAAAGAAATCTAATGAATTCCACCTTTATAACTTGTTTGTTTAATTTGAGAAGAAATGAGAAGGATAATGATACATATGAAACATCAGTAAGCTTACAATCACAGAGAAAAAAACACCATAAAAAAATAGAGCCACATGGATCCTAAAGAGTGTTGCAAACCCTGGTCTGTTCCTTTGCAAAAATTGCAGAGATGAAATATACAAAGAAATGCCAAACAATCCCAAGTGTCCAACCCTAAAAATGACTGAAGAATTACAAGATATATACAATCCTAAATCATCCCCATGTCTCTAGGGGTCGAGATCACCATTCTAGGAGCTTTTTCAACAATATATAAACTAATAACTGGAAAATAGGCAATGAAACAACTTGCCTCTATAAGATAGGAAACTGATTCATTCAGTTACATTTCACTTTTTGGTGAATGAATCTACTTGGATGAGTAAAAATGTGCCAAAATTACATCAAAGTCATGAAATTAAATCAATTTAAATTAGGAATGTCACATTTGGAGATAAAAAATTCAAACTGGCCAAAACTAGGTGAAAATCTGAACTGTTGAGCGAAAACTAGGCAAAATTTCCCAATGCGCCGCGTCTGAAATCTCTATGCATAACCCCACTTTGAGGCTGATTTTGAGGGCCTTCCAGAATTCCAAATTGAGTGCAAGATAGCTCGTTTGAAATATTTTTCTGTCTAGTTTCCAACCAAAGTATAATTTCTGAATTTGGTTTCCATTTTCCCCTCCAAAAATCAAATCTCCCAACACTGCTTCCTGTGTGTCCAAAAAGTGGCAGAAAGGCCATTTTTAAGGTGTTTTTGACCCTTCAAGCAACCCAAAACTTATCAAAATCCTTAGGTAATGGATAGGCATGCATAAATTTTGATGAGAAATCTAGAAATGCCAATTTTTCCTCAAGAGGAGCTGCCAATTATCAGCACGCGCCAAGTGGCGCTACGTGTCGGGCAGGAAAATCTGTGTTAAGGCCAAAAAAAATCAAAATTGAAAAAAAGTTTCCCAAATTTCTTGAAATTTGGGCTAAATTTCCACCATCGAGCATTATTCTAAGCCAATTAAGCTTCAGCCAAAATTTGGAGTCTATCATGCCTTTTGCGACGCTTTAGCGCCCTTTTTAATTTTGCCTTCAGGATCTTGATTCGCGCCTTGCAAACATGCTTTCGCGCCCAATAATGGTTCTTCATGTGCCTGAGCATGTTTTTTTCCTTGTTAGCCTTCTCCAACAACTTCTGAAGATGAATATTGACCCTCTCAATCCAAGTCTCTCTATCAGCCTCAATCTCCCGCTCAATGGATGTCATCTCGATTTGGCTTCTTTGGGCAGCTTGCCAGTTCTAACGAATGTTTTGCAACTCCATGATTGTTTGCTGATCTTCCAACTGTTTTTTTCGCTACTCCAGGTAGTTTATGATCCATTGGGCTCTCTGCAATTTGACGGTCAATGTGTCTATCTCATCCTTCTTCTCCTGAATGGTCTCTCTCAATTTTTAGTTTGGAGAGCTCAAATCCTCATCAATCAGTATGAAACCTGTGTCTTGGCCTCCTGAAGGGCCCTCATCCTGCATAGGCCTCTTACCTCTGTCCTATACCTATACCTGTGCTGCTGATGACGGAAACGAGGCCCCTTCCACCCCAAGTGGAGATAGTACTCGCCAGGCTGCTGCAAATAATCCTCTAGTGCCTCTCTGATAAGTGACATATGTCGGCACACTAGTAGTATCTACCTCCTAACCTCCATAATTATGTGAAGATTTACCTGCATCATGGAAAAACTCTGGAGGAACCTGAGGAGCGGTGAAGAAATCATGGGAAATGAAATCTTCCCATGAAATACCCTGCAAGCCAAGCTGATTTACAACCACGATCTTGATGAGTGCATAGTGATAAACACTGTTGTATTGCTGCTCGAGAGTTTTCCTCTACACGAGAGTGGTCATTCTCTCGATGTTCTAGCACATGAAATAATGGATGTTCATCATCCTCACCCTCGTGAAATGCATCAATAACCTAATATGGTAGGTATAGAGGCATGAAAACCGGCCCTCACAACTGAAATATCTGATAATGAGTTTCATCAGAGGTGCATACGACTCCTTTAGGAATCATAATGGGAACACTCTGTTGATTTGTCTCACAAAGCTAGGCCTAATATATAGTTCATAATGCACTCTGTCCACCTACTACCTTTTGTTCCACTGTTCACCCAAATTCGATATTACAGTTGCTTGAGAGATAGTTTCTGGTGTCAAAGTGAAAGTTACACCGGAAAGGGTGACCTGACCATCATGTAAATGCAATACAAACAAATGAGCCAACTCATAATGATAACAGATCCTAGCAATCATTTCACAAAACTGATAGCATGACTGTTGTTGGAAACATGCCATGGCAAGTGGGCAAGCCTGCAATTCAGCCAATGAGGTGGGCTCCTATCTCACATGTCTGCCACCCTTATGAGGCCTTCTAGGTGCATGTAACTCAGTGGTGGAATCACTATCTCAGTCATATGATGTGTCAGTGTTTGTCTCCATTGTGTTCAAGGTCTATGATAATTTTGATGCATTTTCCAAATGTATGGTAGTATGGGAGGGACTGTGGGGAAATAGGGTAGTGGGGATAATGGGGTTTAATCAAGTGATATTTTCCTTTTGAAAGCTTCCGATTTGATAAATTTAGGGACAAGGGACAGTCACTTGACCTTTTGGGATAAACTTGGTATTTGGGGAAATTTTGCAAATGGGATAGGGACAATGGGAATGATATGGTATGAGAGGCTTTAGGGATGTAGGGATATAAGGGAATGGACTGTAGTGATGAGAGGGGGAGGAAAAACAAGGTGGGGAATGGAGTATTTGGCCCAAAATTATTTTTAAAACACCATCTTCAAAACCCTAAGGGAGCAACTCTCAACAAAATGGTAGGGTTTGAGTTTTGGCATTCAAACTCTCAAAATCAACATCAAACATTTGTGAATGGCAATTACAAGTTCACATGAACTTACTTGGACAAAATAGACCGAGTCGATTTGAAGTTTTTGGAAGCAATGGAAAAAATTAGCGTTTCGGCCCAATGCACCACGCCTTCCAGATGCGCCGCACCAGAACAATTTAACACACAATGGAGTGCCCCTATGCGCCGCTACCACCGGCCAGTGCGCCGTGCCCTTCAATTTCAACATAGTTCGGCCTTCAAATTTGTTTCTTCACTCCTCCACGAATTTTTTGGCTCCTTGATGTCTTTGGCATGCAAATGGAGTTTTGAATTTGGAAATATCTTATATATACCAAAGATTTTAATTTTTCATTTGAAAAACCCACTTTGTAATGTTTGTAAAACTTTGACACTTCACTTTTTCAATGAACTCTATTTGCCTTTGGTTTTTGGACTGAATGATGAGTTTCTTGTCTATTTTGCAGGGATGGATGGCATGAATTTTTGGCAAAGGTGACCAGGGCTGCGAATGGAGCATTATTGCAGCTGAAAAACTTTAAAAATTACATTGCATTTATTACATAAGGATAAAATAGACAATTTTTCTTCAAAACTAAGTTTTGAAGAAAAATCGTTATCAAGCATTATGATGATGAAATTTTTGCACTGATACCTTATTGGAAGCTTCCTCATGTGCCTACTAGCCATTATTAAACATTTTGATACCTGATTAATAAAACCGTAGACGTAATGAGACTAAAAACCTTAAAATGACTCTTTGCCAACCAAGAGACCAAACATGACTGTAAATTATTTTGATGAGCAGAACTAGGCCAGAAGGTACAAGACAGGAGGGATATGAGTGACAAGACCCTACCGTTAGATGATCCATTCTCCTAATGGAATGCAGCTGACTGAACTGAATGAGACACCTAAAATGAAATCCAACAAGAGAAATTTTGATCTTTGACGGAGGGATGAAGATACCAACTCTAACAAGCATTATGATACAGTTGGTGTGAGATAGAGCAGAGAGAGACCCTTATTGAGAGAGATTTTAGACTTATTTCCTTGTCAAGTCCAACTTTCCGGCGAATGCTCGAGACGTTTTTTGACTGGACTCGCTGAAGGAGGCTATGACATCAAGGCTCATTTGGTTGTAATCTATTTCTTTCTCTTAATTAATACATGAATGATGTTTTTATTCCCGTCTTGCATTTGATATGATTAGTCTTGTGCAATACGTTTAATGCTCCTTGACCAATTAGATAGTTATGAATGAAAATATTATTTTGTATGTTGTTATCGTTCTCTGATCCTTGTGTAGGAACCTGAGTACCACTGTTGAAGGACCGCGATGTGTCAGGACGAAGATCAGGAGAATGTTTTCATAGCTATGAGAACTTCGTTGGAACAAAGGCAAGACATCTATCCTGATTGGGTCTCATTCATTAACTAGGAATCAACACATTAGCATGTCCTCTTGCTGCTAGACCCACCCTAGGGATAGAGGGTTCGCCTCTGTCTGCAGAGAGGATTTACCTACACAACAATAGTCTACTTAGGTGCATGAAATGAAGCTTGAGGGGCATGTACCTTGAATTTAGTCATTATGCTGGGGGAATGCAAACTTAATTCAATCATAGTTTTTCTTTGTTTCAAGCTTGTGTAAAAATGAAACCAATTTCAAGCATATCTTCTCATGTTTCAAGCTTGTGTAAAAATGAAACCATTCTCATCATACCTCTCATGGTTTTAATTTTTTACCAACTTGTTTCTACTATATGAACCTTGGTTGTCTCATTCCATTTTCACCATATGCTTGGACGATCACACGCTTTGACTTGGTTTTTACCCTTACCTGGGGAACAACTGTGATGAGTGTTCTTATTAGCCAGCCTCTTGATATATGCATGGTTTTACTAGTTCCATCATGACCAAAACTAGTTTCTATCCATTTATACCACTCGTTCCTCCAGGTGGAGTCCTATTTCATATCTTTTCAGACTCCAAAAATATGAAAAGGTTTCCGAGCACTTTTATTTTCGAACTCGTTAAAGTAAAATAAAAGACTTCTACTCAATATAATTTTAGCCCTCTTGCGGACTGAGATATACTATTTAAGGAAAATGAATACCTTAGTCAAATATGGATAAGAGGTTCTCTTGGGAATCATTTTCTACCTTTTCGGAATCAAGGGACTATCTACGAAAAATAACCTTTGGATTTTTTTTAGTTTTCACTGCATTTTCAAACTCTCTAAACATCAAAAAGATGTTGAGGTTTACCTCAGACGAACTTGAAGATACATAAAATAGTGATGGAATCATCGAACATGATGAGACCAAACAAATCCTTCTCAGGTTTCACTAAATATACTCATAGGGATTCATCTGAGTGACAAAATTACAGATCAATCATATCTTATCCTCATGAAGCTTGTTGAAAATAAAGAGGTAGTGACCAGTATGGTTGGGGAAATTGAGAAAATAAGGTACTCCACTTGTTAATGGAAGTGAATCGCTCTTGAACATCACACTCTTCCACTTCATCTCTATGGTTTTTGGGTTGGGAAATATGCTTATATTTCCGTTCATCATACTATTTCAAAGCCTCCATTTTAGTTTTCGGTCAATGCTGCCAACTCCCTTAAGTGTCGTCAATGTGTTAAAGAGATTTCATTTAGTCAATATCTGCTACAATACTCTTAAGCCTTCATTCCATGTCTTTTTTTCTTGATCCAGATCCATATCATCAACATTTTGTCTCAAATCATGACACCCATTTCGTGTGGTTTATGGGGGATACATCAAGGCCCTCCTACGATGGGTCTCTTCCTATCAACATCAACTTATTATCTAGGAAGTTGGATTAGAAAAAATCCTTTAGTACCTTGGTTTTTGCATACATCAATGGCAAGTCTCCTTGGGCTAGGTGATAGCTTTACATCAAATACCTTTGACTGAAATATTTTGTGTTGTGTTTGAGTTCAAATCATTTATTTGAACCATATGGATTGTATTGTTGTACCTTAAGAGGCATTAATATCATCGGCGGTTTCTCTCGTGTCTGCTAACAACTTACATCATTAGTTAGTAATCAGATGGTGTTTACCATGTTCGACTTTATCTTATTCATTCACGTAGTTAGAATAATACATTGAATGGTCATCTGAATGAGAGAGAAGACCCTAGATCTAGTTTCATCCATTCGTGCTGCAATTTTATAATTAATAGAATATCACAAAGTATGATAGCTATGATAATACAGTTAGTCATCCAGTCATGGCTCTAGCCTTTATCATCAATGGAAATATATTTTGATCATTATACATACAATGCTAGCTTATGTGATGAGCATGGGTATGTCTCACTTGGCAAATATGTCATAATGTAAATGTATTGTAACAAAAGATACTTTCGTCGGTTGTTCTTGATCCTGACTTGTCACAAGGTAAATCCCTTCAGTCATAAGTTATCATTTCTAATGTTGCGCTTTAAGGGTAAATCTATTATAGGCCATTTTGTCGCATCTGGTCAATATACCTTCAAAAAATGTCATTCAGATCCTTGAAAACTTTGTCATCCTACATACACAAAGCC
Source organism: Pinus albicaulis (assembly GCA_034641835.2). Taxonomy (NCBI): domain Eukaryota; kingdom Viridiplantae; phylum Streptophyta; class Pinopsida; order Pinales; family Pinaceae; genus Pinus; species Pinus albicaulis. The sequence continues at coordinate 1,393,150,130 of CM076582.1, forward strand.
CGAAGCATGACTCTCTCAAATCACTGATTTTTTGTCCGAGACTACTTCATTTAAGTGATTATTAGGTCCAACACAACCTAGCCCTTCATTGAATTATGTTCACTAGAAAGTTGGCTCTCTCTATGGACCTGTGTTTATCATCAACAGTTTCCCGCTTGTTGGGGTTACAGTGATTGTATAAATTCGGGAAACCTAAAAAGAATATTAAAGCTTCTTCTTCCATAAGCTTCCAATAGTTGTTATAACTATTTACCTTGGACAAAAGTCTTAAATCCTATCATATACTACCTTGGATATTTCACCCCTTATCCATTGCAGTCATCCTCTCATCAAGAGTGGATATGAAGCCTATATTAGTAAATGGGTAAGAACTCTTAACTTACCATCCTCTTCTATATATTTGTGGTCATCCACAAGCTAGGGGTTTCCTTTTGGAGATAGATTCTACTATCATAGTGTTTTTGTGAGAGTCATTATTCCATGCATTAGGCTGACATAGAGGTACACTTTGTGTGAAGGAAGCAAAAATTCAACTTGGAGGAGCTCTCTTAAAATATAAACTCTTATATTTGGTTGTAACTCACTTCATTACTATCAATGCAAAGAGTTAATTGTTTTCCTATTTGTGATTTTGTGATTTCATTTATTTCAATGCCATGTTGATCCATTGAATAAGGTGATTAGATGATGCTACATAGATGTCGTAGATCGTTGGCTTCTATTGTTTGATTGTATAGGTTCTAATTATAGCAATCAAAGCTAATATTGGAGCGTACAAGCCAAGAGGGGAGCGAAACATACGACTAATTCCAGGTAGGGTTCATCACATTTTCTATTTACTTTAATTAAAACATTAGATTCTTTTTCTTTCTTTTGTTCTAGACTACACAATCAAGTATAGGGAAGATATTTTTATCTGCAGTTGTAGATTCCATATAACAAATTGAAGACCATACTGAGGATTGAACCAAAAATCGATGGTTTCAAAGACAGTTATCTAGTCATGGGTCCACCATTTTTCTTCAGTGGACGTGTATTTTTTATAATTGTACATGTAATGTTAGCTTATGTGTCGAATATGGGTTTGGCTCTTTCAACAACAATGTCATGATGTAAATGTATTATAACAAACGATGATCTTCTGAGTTGTTCTTCATCATGTCTTGTCATAAGGTAAATACCTTCAGTCATGAGTTCTCATTCTTGACTTTTTGCTTTAGGGGGAAATCTATTATAGGCCATTTTGTCGAATCTAATTAAGAGGCCTTCAAACAAGATCATTCACATCCTTTGTACCCTTTTTCATCCTCCCTACAAAATTCCATAAGCATGACTCTCTCAAATCCCCGAGTTTCTGCCTAAAAATGATTCATTTCAATGATTTTTAGGTCCAATGCACCCTAACCCTTCAATGGAAAGTGTTCACTAGAATTTTGGCTCTGTATGGACCTGTGTTGATCACCAGTAGGTTCCCCTTGGTGGGGTGGATTGATTCAAGAAATTCAGGAAAACTAAAAAGAACCCCGAAGCTTCCTCTTCCAAAATCTTCCAGGAGTCGTTGTAACTATTTATCTTGGATGAAATTCTCCAATCCTATCCTATCCTACCTTGGATATTTCACCCCTTATCCCTTGAGCTCATCCTCCCATCAAGAGTGGATATCAAGCCTAGATTGGTAAATGGATAAGAATTCTCAACTTACCATCCCCTTCTATATAATTGTGACCATCGACAAGATAGGGGTTCGTTTTTGGAGATATATTATAACCTCATGCTACTATTATGAGAGTAATCATTCCATGCATTAGGGTGACATAGAGGTACACTTTGTAGAAAGGAAGTAGCAATTCAACTTGGAGGAGCTCTTCTACAAGATCAACTCCTATATTTGGTTGTCACTCACTCAATTTCTATTAATGCAAAGAGTTCATTGTTTTTCGATATATGATGTTATGATTTCATGTATTTCAATGCCATGTTGATCCATTGAATAAGGTGGTTAGATGATGCTACATAGAGGTCATAGATTGTTGGCTTGTGTTAAATGATTATGCATGTTATAATTATAGTCATCAAAGCTAGGATTGGAGTGTACAATCCAAGAGAGGAGCGAAGCATACGATGGATTCCAGATAAGAATCATCCCATTATCTATTTACTTTATGGAAAACATTCACTTCTTTTACTTTCTCTTCTAAGGAATAAGAATTGTCTTCTTAGTTAGACATCAGAACGTATTAGAGGGCTAACCTACTTGCGCTATAGTGATTGTAATTTATTTTCATTAATAAGTAGAGGGTTTATGTTTTATTAAGTGATTCTTTATATTAGTCAAGGGTCTGCCATATGTATGTTTTGCTAACTGGCCCCTTTTATATTATGAAAAAAAAAAATTAGTTTGAAATTGCAAACCCATGTAAACTGGAAAGTAAGGAAAGTATATTTCTATTTAACAACTGAAGCATTTCTTCATTATAAGGTTTTCTCTACAGTCAGCCACGGGTTTTTTCCCCAAAACACTCTTCTATTCTTTTAGCAACATGAAACTATACATAAGGACAAAAAAATATATATCTTACCCGATAATGATACTCATGCTAGACCTTTATTTCAAGAAGAGTAATATAATGTGCCTTCCCATCTTTTACTTTTAACAAAAATATAATTTGAATAAGGAACTTTATTTATAATTCAGAATAGGATAATATTATTTCTTTTCTTAAATCAAACATCTATAAAACCACAAAAAGTTTAATTCGATGTCTTATTTAGCCCAGCCAAAAAACCAATTCAGGACAAGACTTCACTATCCACCTGGGATACTGGGAATTACGTCCAGGTCAACCCGAGCCAGTTCCGAGGAAGTATAATACAATGACCATTCTGGAGCCTCAAGACCCCTCGTCCAGTCCATAATTCTTTAAGGGTTTCCCCTGGTTTTGACTAGCTCAATCAGGCCCTTCAGTCGTACCACTGCTTTTTTTGACAACGTCCTATCATACCCTTTCCTTATTTCTACATCTCCCTCTACAACCATTCGTCACCTTTCCAATTGATATCTTTTCATTTTAATCTCTTTAGAGAAGGAAGTAACTGCGTAACTACGTGACAAAATCATTTTCTTAAAGTCTTTCCCTGTTATTCTCTAATTAATATCTATAATTTTATCTCTGAACCCTCCTACCAACTTCTACTGAACCAACTTACCATGTTTTACACATTAAAAAGGTGAATGGTGATTATTTACATGACTAGGGGTGTTATAACTTTAAAATAAATGCTACCTAAGCATCGTTGCGTCACTTTTTCCAAATTATATAATGATGAAAATTTATTCGTTTCTCATGAGACAACTTATGTTAACTTTAATGTTAGGTTGATTTGGAATGTTTTACTTTTAATTCTTATTCCAGTTCTATGGTTTATTCGTGATAGTGCTGGTTTTTTTGTTATCACATTCTCTTACACCATCTATATATATATAAGAGAATTTTGATTTTTCATTTATCTATATAGTTTATTATTATTCTAGTTCTATGGTTTATTCACAATAGTGATGGTAGTTTTGTTGTCACATTCTCTTTCACAATCAATTTATATAAATAGTATGAAAAATATATATAAATATGATTTAATTTTTCATATATATAAACTTATTTACATACAATAACCAAACTAATAAATAATATCATATTATTTCAAAACTCAGATTCATGAAAATATATTAGTAATGAAGAGTTTCCATGATTCTTGAGACTTTTAGGTTGAATGTCAGCTAATTTTAGAGAATGGACGAGCTTTTGTCTTAAGTTGTTTATTGAGTGAATTTACTTTTGAAATTTTCATAGTGTTTATATATATATAATTTTAAATTAATATTTTTATATCATTATATATTTTGATTGTTTATTAAATAAAATATTATGTTATATTTTTTCTCGTTGTTTTAGTTAATCATTTATGTTTATAAGGTTGATTAAAATAAATATATAAAATGATATAAGATTCTAAGTAAATTATTTTATATATAATGAATTAAGGGTTATCACATTATTGTTTTGTTTTTGTCGATCTATTTTTTTATTAATTCATTAATATACTACAGAGTATATAGAGAAATTTGTTGTTCTTCCAGTATCACTCTTACTAGATTTGTTTCCTAGAAGAATGTTGGAATGTGTAATTCCTACTTGTCTTCAGTTGTGACTTTCTATGTATAGAGTCTCTTCCTATTCCATAGGTTATCTAAAATCTAAGTTCCTAGTTTGGTGTGAGGTTGAGATATTCTCTCAACCAACTTATTGTGCATCCAAGATAGCTTCCCTATCTTGAGACTATACTTCATATATATATGTAACTTTATTTGATTACAGAATTATACTATGTATCTGAGATTTCATCTACAGTTTGCTTATGTCTCTGAAGAACCATTGCCATCGTTGGAAGCCACATGATTTTTTCCCTGACGCTTCCTCTAAGAGCTTCCTTTATGTCTTGTTTTCTCATGTCCCATGTTCTCCAGAAGTGGAGGAGGAATATTTTTTGATTTTATGAGTAATGTTAGTTGATCAAACCTGAGCAAAAATGACAGTTGCGACAGCTACTCCCGTATTTCCGATCTCTGAACAATATGATGGCTTTGATTTTGATCCACAAATGTATTATGCCCAGGTTCTTGGAGAAGTTGGGAATCATGGATGCTTTGAAACCCTAAAGCGACCACCGTCCATTAAAAGCCCGAAGGAAATAGTAGCTGGTGGATATATTTCAAGTTCCAAGGTTGTGGAGGTTCAAAAATATGTGGGAGATCTGAAGAGAAAGCGATCGTGGAAGAATGCTATCTTCTTCTTGAAGAAATTTTCGAGGAAACAAGAAAAGGATGAATATGAGGTGCAGGCAATACCCATACATTCGAGGTTCAAATATTTTTCTGGGACGATTTATATCAATGATGTTTGTATAGATCATCTGTGTCATTCCAATGGAGTTCACTCGGGTCTGACTTGCCAGATGAAGCATTGCCCACTTACCTCAAATTGCGGACCCAAGTGCGCAGAGGTCGTGAGATGGCTGACACTATTAATCTTATTTGTGGGGAAAAGCCAAATTGTTGTGAACATGGAGTCAGATATAGTATAGGGTGTTGCTGTATATTCCATTGTTCTTTGGCAAGAGGGTGGACTAGTCCACTAAGAAGGGCCGAGTCCTCAAATGCTAGTTTCAATATGTTGTAATCACATGTGTTAGAGTGCTGGATTCACAAATATTTCTAGGAAAGGAGTCAATGATGCTCGAACCTAGTGGTGAATTTGATGGCAATGCTGCCATGTCGAAGAAGGAAGTGTTTAATCTGTGGTGCTAGTGAGCACATATTTTGACCCTGATTGAATGATTGTGTAGTTAAGATATTGCAGCCATGGTTGGTGCTCTTGCCTTAATGCACAAAAATAACAGTTATATTTAGATTTTGGAATGTACTTTTATTTCATATTGTTTTTAAGGGAATATGTCTTGAAATTTTGTATACATATTGAGATTCGTGACCTCAATATGAAGTCATTTTGTTAGAATTCGCGACTCTAACTGATGATAGGTAAAGCATGGAGATTCAAGACTAGTATATCCAAAACTCAAAAGTACAAAATCTATGATAGAAATATTCAAGTAGGAAAAATTTACGGCATAGTCATTGGTTAAAGGATCTAGTTTTGAAACCAGAGAGTGATCTGCTTTGAAGTTTGGATCTTTGATAGGTTATCAACCTTGGTAGTCTCTCGAGATTTGTATTCTGGTGGTATGAAGTAGTGGAACCTAGGTGATCAAGCATTAGTACTGGGTGATCGAGAGTGGTGTGTTTCCTGGCGTCTGTTTCTGAATCACTGAGTAATTCCTATGTGTTTGGATGGTAGACAAGGCTTCTTGGAGAAGTCAAATGTCAACGAAAGTCCCAGAAGCGATTGTTGTGTTTCTCAAGGATATTTTGGCATTACAATTGTTTGGTTCTGTAGATGTGCAACCAAAGTATTTATCACAGCGGATAATGGGGACATGCATTCCAACAATGGTCGGAAAACAACTTCAGCTTTCTGAATTTACTTGGAGTTTGGTTGAGTGGCATGTGTGTCGCATCAACATTGCTGGTCCTGAGGAGGATTTGCAGAGAAGGATATCTCTGCTTGTAGAGACTGAAAAGTCGAAATTGCTGTTGTGTGAGGAGGAGCCTTGTGCTACCTGCCTACCTATCAACGCTGTCACCGTTGCTGGTGTGTGAGGAGGAGCATTGTGATGCCTGTCTACTTATCTACACTGCCACTGTTGTTGGTGTGCGAGGAGGAGCGTTGCCTTCCTACTTACCTGCACTGCCACTTTTGCTGGCATGTGAGGAGGAACGCTACCTTGCACTGCCTGCCTACTTATCTGCACTGCCACTGTTGTTGGTGTGTGAGGAGGAGTGTTGCCTTGCGCTACTTGCCTACCTACCTAGAGGAGAGATCTACACTGCCTACCTGAGCACTGAGTCATTGATCTCTTCCCTTTGCATGGAGAGGAGCTCTGAGTGGAGCGTGAACAGAAGGAGGAGTATTTTCATGAAGAGGAGAATGTTGACACGTGAAGTCAGAATTGAGACAAATCGTTGGCTGCATGGATCACAGTGGATCGTCGATGGATTGTGATGGATAACAATTAAGTTTGTGTGATTTTGTGGAAGAGACTCATGACCATGGTAAAGTATGAGTCACATATTGTAATTGGAGCAAATTTACATGTCACATATTGTTATTCATGGTCTTTTAAATTTTTATATACATGCTGTAAGACCTAGAGAGTCATGCATACCCTTTTTTATGTGTTCCCTCTGTTAGAGAGTTTTAAGACCCTGCAAGACTGTGTCATGCGGGATGGATACACTAGGGTGGGCCATATTGGTCTTAAACTCCATGAGGTGAAATTTTATATCTAGGGGGAATTCATTGAGAGGTTGGATGAATCATGTATGTGAAGGACTTCCTAGTAGACTGGCGGTTGCAGCAGTTGGGAACCCATGCATTTCGTTAGATGGTTGTTCCTTTATATGGACATTGACAATAGCATGAACAAGATACAAAGTGTAATTACCAAACAAAACCAGTGTAATTACCAAACAGGACTATATGTAGATTTTACAGATGGATATTGAGACAAGTAGTCATTAAGGGGGTGTGTTGGAATGTGTAATTCCTACTTGTCTTCAGTTGTGAATTTCTATGTATAGAATCTATTCCTATTCCATAGGTTAGCTAAAACCTAAGTTCCTAGTTTGGTGTGATGTTGAGATATTCTCTCAACCAAATTATTGTGCATCCAAAATAGCTTCCCTATCTTGAGACTATACCTCATGCATATATGTAACTTTATTTGATTAATGGATTATAGTTTGTATCTGAGATTTCATCTAAGAACAGTGTAAAAACTTCTGGAAAAATTTCAAAACTTTGTCATGACTGAAAACTAGAAAGGCCATTGCGCCCAAAATATCCCTAGTTTGAGAACACAACCCATAAGCATGAATGTATAGGTGGATGGTCTGGTCCTATATCTGAAAGAGTAGGGTGACCAAGCTCCCCATTAAATTCAACATGTGTTATACGCCCATCGAATTGATTTATGAACCCAAATATTGATGCTAATTTTTCCATCATATCCCGCTGGTTTATTTACAAGTCATTCATGAAGTTTACCATTGGTTTATTTACAAGCCATGCATGAAGTTTATAATTTCATTGCAATCATCATGCCTGTTGCAATTTAGCTGGTTTAGGATTGTTATAACATGCTATAACAGTGGTTCTAAGGAGTCCAAAGAAATAGTTAAAACAACATGTCCAGGTGACTGTGCATGGTTGGGGCCTACCACCTCCTCAATTTCAGCGTCCTGGTCCATATCCCCAAATTCCTCATCCCTGCCAAGATGCATTGTACCTAGGTCACGATTCCCAAGCCACCATCACACCCTACCTCTTTGTCTTAACATCTTTCCCTATCCTCTAGTTTGCATGGTTCCCTCGGTTGAAAGGTCTAGAGGTCCCCAACATCCAATAGAGAAGATTCATGATTGTGTGTTACGAACCCATCTCCCCTCCTCTCCCCTCCATGCACTGCTAGGAATTTTCATTGGCATGAAAACCACAGGTCCCAACCTCACAAATTCAGCAATAGAGGGGAAGGATAGGAGTCAAAAAATCGAGACGACAACAAACCACCCAAACTGTGACCAACAAACCATAGTAACACAAGGTATCACTTCAAGAAGAGTAATAAAAACCTTGCTCCAAGTATTCCACGCTTCTCTCAAGCCAGTTCTAACATAAAATTTATGCAAATTGCAGGGTTCCCCTCGCTTCCCAATAACTAGCCTCAACACAAGTATCAGACCAACATTGCCACTGGTATAAACATAATAATCATTTCTAGTTTAAAATTTTAGGCCAATTATAACATATGAAGAGAAAAATGGGAGACCCACGCACCGTCTAGCCACCTTCTCACAAAAAGAATTAAAAAACACACTAAATAAATGAAAGGAGTCATTAACTAAACTTATGAGGGTAACTAGGTCACGGAATCTGTTCCACGACTTGATTCGTCGTAGCCAGTTGAGAAAACTCCTCCTTGTTTTGTCCCAGTTCACCTTGTGCTGAAATCCCCAACTTTATAGCTCTGTCAGCTTGCAAAACAGAGATCAGACTATCTCGATAGTGTAATCATCCAGCTATCACATTATCTTATATGTATTTAATTTTATATTATTATTTATTTTGTTTAATTTAATAATTAAAGATGATTTTCTGTAATCATAAATATGATATTTAATTAATTCATATACATAAATTAATATATCTTATTTAAATATATTTAGATTAAACATATATTAACATTAAACTGCATGAATTTTCAAAAATGTTATTATTTTCTAATTAAGATAATCTAGATCCATCTAAACCATGGATCTATCAAGTATTGAGAGGGATCAAATTTCTTTCGATACAAACCTCTTTTAATGTGAAAACAGATTTAATCGCTCTCAGAAATTGATAGATTCTAGGTTAATATGGATCTAGGAAGGTTTTTATATACACACATATAGGGAAAATTTTAGGGGAATTTTTTTGAAAATGAGCTATTGTTTGGACATGTTTTGAAAAATGTATTTGCAAATTTGGTTAAAAAATCACTTTTTGTATATATATATATATATATATATATATATATATATATATATATATATATATAAAATGATGATATTCACTAAAAATTTATCAATTTAAATAGTAATTTATATTTTTTTATTGAATATTTTCCTACATTATATACATATGAATTTTCAAACCAGAAAAGTTGCCTACAATTCCATATATATGAAAATATTTAAATCCTTAAAAAATACCCTACACACATACTATATCTAGGATCGATCCATATCTCCCTCTCCCTCTCTCCTCTATTTCTCTCTCTGTTCCCTCCCACTCTACTCTCTCCTTCACTCTCTCTCCATCTCTCCCTTGTCACCCTCTCTCTCTCTCCACCTTTCTCTCTTTATTTATGTCTTCTCCCCTCCGTCTCTCTCACACTTGTTGACGGTGCTGGAAATCCGTCAACCAAGGGGTCCCTCTGATGTGAAGTCCCAATTATATCTCAAACTGTTTGAAGTAGGAGCTCCATTTGGAATATCGTTCTAGTTGCCATGTACTATTATAGTTATGCCTTGGCTCTCACTGTCACGAAGAGAGAGAAATGAACATGCACCTTTGAAAAGAAATTGGGGTGTGATTGGTGAGTCTCCAATTGCAAGTGTGTCAAGCTTATTCTACTACGAGGAAGATAGAGAGAAGTGATCCTTTAAGTGAGAGGTAATAGTAGCATCGAGGAAGAGACAAACATAAACTGAAGAATCTGTCTAACATCCAATGGAATAGTCCACAAGGTATGAGACAAAAATTACAACCAACAATTGAGAAAGATATTCCTAATATCCCATGGAATGGTCCACAAGTATTAGACAACAATAACAACCATTATAGCACATTCTTAATAATAGAAGTACTAAAATAACTGAAATAGTTAAACTACCTTAGCACATGTGAAAGAAAACATGAAATACAAACATCTGTAGAATAGTCTTACAAACATTAATAATCAATGCATAAGAACATGTTGACCTTGTAGCCTTTTGTTATTAAATGAAATTTCCAAGACACGTGTATGCAATGAACATCACTAGCTCCAATAATGGAGCGTTGGAGACAGTCAATGCTACATAAAATAACTAGTGTATCTCTCTAATGCTTTGCGGGTGGAGCCAAGGTTAAAAGGTCCTTTGCTTATACGATGAGGGTGTATATATAACCAAGGGGTTATACTTCCCCCTTGTGAATCTTTGATTACCCTCATCAGTTATCAACTTCCTATGAGTTTTCAACTTACATGACTCTCCATATTCATGTGTCTCCTTTGTACTTCCACTTTACAATACATTTTGAATATAATATACATGGTCCAGAATTATGATGTGGCATATGAAAACTCATGACACTACTAACATGTACTACTTGATAATGTGGAAATGTCAAGCCACTCTAGTTGTTGTGTCTTTGATGTATTCTTGAGAACACCATGTCTTCCACCTCATCATTTCTAGGTGATAGGAAACCTTAACAATCTTAAGTCTTCGGTTGTGGTCTCAAGTTGGTGTCCATTTCCTTTTCTTTGATAGATGATTTCACATGCCCAACTGCTAAGATATATTTATGAATGATTCCCTTCTCAATATCCTCCCTCCTCATCCTTTCATGGTGTGAGAGAGTACCTGCATCTACAATTCACTCATGATGAGATGATATCATTCTGAAAACCCCTAGTCTGAGATAGAGAATTCGGATACATAAACTGTGTCGAGACCGAGTTACATGTTGAGAGAGAGGGCCCCATGATTACTCAATTCAATAGTCCAAGAAAAAAAGGGTCAGGCTCAATCACTGAAACTGTGCCATGTGTAGCTCAGTAAATACTGAGGTAAATATTTGTGTAGTCCAAACTAGGGGAAAAATCTGTGCATTCCAAACTGAGGGAAAAAAATGTGCACTCCAAATTGAAGGAAAAAATTCCATAGTCTAGACTTAGGGAAAAAGTTGTTGCGCAGCTTTTGAAGGAAAGGGGGATTGGGAAACTATGCAACTATGCAATTTAGAGGCTTAGGGAGAGAGTTTTATTCTTGTGGTTTTGTAATGCACAATTCATGCTAGGATGGGAGGAATGATTGCATGATTCTAAAGCCAAGGACATGGCCTTCAACATAAGAACTGTGCAGTGGAACATCCCTAATAGGTAGGAACTATGCATTGAGCGGTTACAAGAGGGAAGGTCACACCTTGAGGTCTGGAGCTATGCAATGAAAAATCCATGTAGGTTGGGTGAAGTCGAGTTGTTGGTTGGAAAGAATCTTTGGGAATGGTGTTGTGTCGAAAAAGTGAGACTAGTGTGTGAGGTGATAAAGTTTTGACTATGGTATCACACTTAGAATACTCAATGACACAACAACATATATCATCCATGACACATAAACAATGAATTTACCTCCGTGTGATAGCCTTATGACCACTTATGACAAGTGCGACACTTACGATACACTTTGTGATGACCGTGATGACATTTGTGCGACAATGCTAAAAAATTTATGAATGAGTGTGAGAGATGTTTCAATGATAGAAAAACTCATGGATAGAAAGATAGACCCTCGAGACCATCAAAATAGGCTTCGACACATTTCGCAACCTCTAATCATGTGAAACGATGACAAATTGCCCAACTTGAGAAGGGGAGAAAAACACTTCAATAAAGTACATGAAATGAGTTTTGGTGTTTGCATAAACAATGTGAAAGATGAAGGAAGGCTCTGAAATTGAGTGTAAGAATTTTTTTTTTATGGTTTTGCAGTAGCTAAAAAACTTGATGACAGACTAGTATATTCCAACTTCTTTTCCTCGGTTAACTTCTTATATGAAGTTTGTTGGTTCTTGAAGGAGTATTGATTCATTGTGCATATTAATTTGGTCTCCCCACTTACCCCATGAATAGACATAATCCCATTTATGCCTTCTCAGTTAAACACAACATAATATTTATCAATATCACAATTTTTCGAGTTTGGAAGGGTAGTGTATCTCACGATATTAACATTTTTAGAGTATAATTTTTCATCTCTGGTGTTCCTCAGCTGCTAGAAGGCCTAGATAGTACCCCAACGGACTCACTGTAAAACAAAAACATTGATTTTCTACTATCGATCTTAGAGAGTACCTCGGTGGGGTTTCTTTCTTCACCTCTCTGCAAACGACACCTTTCTCTTATTTTCCCTTTATCTTTTATTTTAAAGAGGATTGTGCATAAAAAATTATTTGTTTTTGGGGGGAAGTGGGATCCCGACTTATTGATCAGATTGGGATCAGGGCCTAAGGATTAGCTACATTTTCAAAGTGCTAAAAAATTCTTCAAATCAAGATGAGAGCGTAGAGCTCGTCACTAGGATTCCAACACAACTCGTTTCATCAAATTCCATGTTCATATGATTTAGTTATGGCCTGCTGTTCACTTTCCAAAATATGTTCAGAACCAGATCGACCAACAGAGTGGGATCTGAATTGGTGGCTGTCATGGAGTCTTGAACTTTGCATATATAATATGGGATTGCACAACCATGGAAATTTTTCAGGTGGAACGGATGACCATGAGCAAGGGCTGAATGGTGGTGATTAGATCGCAAAAGCAACAGTGGGAGATGAAAGGGAGAGATATAATCGTAAACGAGAAACACTGCACATCGCACAGAATAAAGTTTACCGTTAAATATTTCTGCAAGTTAAATTTTTTAACCTAAGATGTGAAGTGAGAAGGTAGAGATATATCATGGATCGTTAGACTAAGAAACAAACCAATGACGAATATTGCAGCACCCGAAAAATCAATTTCGTAAATTGTAGTATTTAGAAGTTAAGATTTCGCAAGATATGTTAAATTGGTTGCGATACAGTAAAGGTGAAATAAGGAATGCAATGAGGGGACCCACATGTCGACGTTGAACATGAGCGCACATCGCATAAATTATTGTTTTAGCGTTATCAGTACCAAGTTAAACTTGCAGAAAAGCAATTTGTGATGCGCTGTGATTGGTTGGGTGTTCTAGGACCCGAGAACCCTGTTTCGCGTGTATGTAATATGTTTAATTCTATGTGCGATCTGTTTTAAACATAAGCGTTGTTTTATCACTAATGTATCTATGTTTAATGAAACTCTGATATTGTATTTTGTTGTTTCCGCTAACTGTAAAGCATCTTAACGGTTGGGGGTGTGCATGTGGCCACTTCCCTAACCATCACGTCTAATGTGAGGCTTATTAGTTAGAGTGGATAGGGGCATGCAAAATTTGGCAGTCAGCGCTAATTTAATTCCATTTAACTAGAGTTCTCCATATTTAGTGGATTTCCTAGGAGATATTGGGAAAAAGTGTAGAATGCTCAATTTTCGACCATTTTGAGTAAATGAAGAGTCATTATTGACTAATTCAAACATTATAGAACCATTGGTGAGGTTTGTAGAGCTATATGAGGAATTATAAACATCATTTTTCTTCAGAGATGTTCCAAGGGCCATGAGGGCCACCACGAGCCAGCAGGAGAAGGAGGCCTAGATAGGGCAACTAGAGGCCATTCTCAAGAAACCAACTTTCATTTTTGACTATATTGAATCTTATGAATAAAATACTTCCTTGGTGAATCACTGCTCTGGATAGCATGCTCCCTCCAATGGATCTTTCAAGTGAAAGGCTGATCCCTTCACCAAATATCTCTCCCTCCAATACTCTACAAGATCCCCACTGCAAATTCTCCTCTCAAAATAATGCAGTCACTGGATGGAAGTGCACTGTAGGGATATGGAATGAGTTAGCCTTAATGCCAAAATCTGCAATAAGCTCTAGGATGCCTCCAAAATGATATCCCAAAGGGAAGAGAGACTCCTCCTCTGGAAAATAGCTGAAGGAGATGGTGTAGTGAACCCTAACTGCAACACCCAGCAACACAAGATTAATCTATTGTAGAAATAACGTTGTCTTGATGGAGGATGCTTGGCCTCAAGCCTAGATGTGAGGAAAATGAAGAACAATCCCTCAAGATACCTCTCAATAAGGAGAAGGAATCCTAAATGGGAATTCCTCCGGCAATTATTGCTAAGCAACAAAGAATGCACAATTGTCTAATGGACAATTGAGATGAATAAACATAAACATGAGAAACAATGGTTGCCTTGTCCTCCTTTTAAACAAATGAAATCCCCTCTCCATGGGTCCCACTCCTTTTAGGGTTTCCTCTACCAAATCATGCTTTCCTCATTCATACTACACTGCTTCTCTAAGTGTGCTCCACCTCTTGGCCCAACGTTGTTGACTTGGTCAAACTTGACCTTGTCCACTTGAAAATAACCTTGTTCACACATGAGGGTGTGAAAACCAGCTCCAATGATGATCCCCTTTCATACTTAGAGGGATTTTATTGATATTTTTATTATGCATGGGCCTCATTACCCATTTATTCTCCTCGTAGGTGAAATCAGCAAAAATTAATGTTCCAAATTATTGTCGGAAAATTTTGGAACATTACACACATGCATGTATAAGAAATATCCTTATTTTGTTTTAATTGAGTGGGAGGTGCTTGCATAGAAAAAAAATTCAGCCACCCATATTAGATCACTTATTGAGAGAAGAAGAGGTTTTTCGTTCATAGAAGAATATATAGTCCTCTAATTTAGGTGTGCTTGTTTATATTTTTATCCTTCTCCTCTTCTACTGATTAGATAAACATGAAAACAATGAAACACAAAATGAATTGTAGGCATAATATTTCCTGAATATAAATAGGTTCATGGTTGGACCAAAAATCTCCTTACAGAGGGATCCTATTTTTCGTTGGAACCTCATCGATCAATATATGTAGGTGAGAAAAAAAAGACAGACTAAAGGTTAGCCAAATATTTAAGTTTTACAATACTCTTTAGACTTCAACCACACACATATGGAGAAGAAAAAATAGCTCTAGACACAACACTTATGAAAAGAGGAGGAAATCAATAAGAAACAACAACAAAAGAAACTAAACCAAAGGAAAGACAACACACAACAAGGAATCAAATCCAAAAGACAAGAAAAATAGTTGAACCAAAGAAAAATGGAAGATTAAAGTTAGAAAAGACAAGAGAGACATAAGAGAACAACACTGAATGGATGCAAGAGAAGGAAAAATAAGATGCAACTAGTCCAAATCCTAACCTAAGGACTATAATGTTGGGGTCACATATAATGGAAAATCCAATTTAGACATTGTAATCATTCCCAAACTACAATCACAAAGATACGATCAACTAAAATAGATATATAACAATGTGAAAGAGAAAAAATGAGAGATTGAATACTTTGCTCAAAAAATTGAGTCTTTCCCATGGGGAGAAAGATGTGTCAAAACCACTACATTGATCTAATTCACATTCTTACCTCTCTAACAGAAGGCATAATTGGAAAAACCGTTAATACTTCTTGAAAATGCACCTTATTCTGTTTCATCCTGCTAATCAAGAATGAGAAAAGGTCGAAACATGTTTATTTAATGGAGCTTGCAGGGTAATATTTTGCCAACCATTCAACAATTGGATCATAAAAATCATGACGATCCTCTTGAAAACACTAAAAATTTTTAAAACATGGATTTTCAATTAGAAACACAGAATTACAATTGGAATCTTGTGAGGTGAAATAGATCTGATCATATTCAGTAATCATGTTGAGATAGTGAGGACCTAATGTAACCATCATAAAAGAGTGAAGTTCCTCAATCGCTCAAAAAAAATCCAAATAGTGAGATGTTGAACGATGAAGATAAAGGGATATAAAAAAACTTTCATTATATATGCTGGTGGGAAAATGATAAAATGAATGATAGTTATCAAAGAAGTAATAATGATTAGATGGGTTGATTACTTCATGAGATTATTAGTTTGTAATGAATGAAAATAAATAAATTTGAACAACCCTACAAATTCTCTGAACAATCAAACCAAGTTCTTTGCAAGAAAAATGTGACAAACCATTTGCCCGTAACTTGTGATAAAATATACAAGCATCGTAATCACCAAAATAATTTAAAAGAGATGCCAAAAAAACAAATAAATGATACCGGTTAGGGCATAATGAATGGATGCGAACTTGAATCTTGTGATAAATTGTGCATTCATAATCAATCAAGAGGATTTTCGGTGCAGTGAAAGGAGATATTTGAAGCATAACATTCAAAAGAAGAACCAAGAGCTAACTATTAAGGAATGAATCTAATAGGTATGATTACCTTGGCCAAAGATAGTCTTATAAATGACCAACTTCATAATTCCATGAATTTATGAGAGAAACATAATCCAAACCCAAGTTTGATATGAGATATTTGCGTGAAGATGTATAAACTAAAAAAAAATCCCTGAATCCTGTCAAAAGTGAAATCTTGAAAGTTTGAAAGATAACACTCAAAATACATAATATTTTTCAAAACTAATTTTTCATCGAGTGAAACCATGTAACAAGGAGAATTGTACGAGGGAAAACATGTATGCCTTAGTTTGGGGGCCTTACCAAAGTAAAAAAATCCTGACATAGCCATTAATGGAATTTGAAGTGCCTCGACTCCCTGGCAGGTCCCGAAACATTCCAGAATTGTAAAATCAAAATTTGAAGATAATAATAGATCATGCATGGTTTGAGGATAAATTCTACCACTATTTTCAATAAGGCCACTACTCAATAGATTTCATTCATATTTTTCATTGATTGTACTGAATTTATCAACTTCAACAACCAGATTACTCAAATCGAAATATTTTTCAGATCACAAATCAACATCTGTATGAATTGAAGAAATTTCATGGGCAAGATGATCTGAAGGGTTATCTTTGTACAAAATAATAGTTGATGAGGGATGTGAAGAGTAATAAATGATTTGACTATTTTCAATTTCATCATGGACAGCCTGAGCACCTTCTTTCAATCGAGAAGATAACTCATAAGATGGAATATTTTCGTCGCAAGTAGATGCATCACAAACTGTAGAACAGAAGGGATAGTGAGATGGAGAGGAATTTTTTATTATCTCATCTTGTTCAACCGATAAAATTCTAGATCCAAAGTAAAATATTCATGAGAAACTAAAATATCAGCTGATACACCTGGTCATTCATAATTGCATGCATTAATAGAGTCATCATCATTGGAATTATTGTTTCCCAAGGCTACGAATTGATCAAAAGAAATAATCACATTTGATTCAATATTGAGATTAGTAGATTGAAAATCATCCAAGAATGGAAGCGCAACATCTTCATGTTGAGGATTTTGGAAAATAAAAGAAAGGTCGACAACCTTTTCATATTCCTTCTACTCTATCTGTATAATGTGACTCCCTTGTATCTTATTGCAATTAGAACCAGCAGAACGCAAATCAAGAGAGTGTGAAAAACTACCTAGTGGAATAGATAGGTGAGGCAGATCATGGTACAAAGAGTCATGGCTTGTAGAAGATAGAGGATAATGAAAATCCATATCATATTCGAGACTAGAGTTATTTACCAGTAGCATCATCTTGTGGAATGGAGGAGTTAGTCTTCACCATAGGTTTCATGAGTCATTCTAGAATTTTCTCCATCGAATATGAGTTATGACAAGTAGAAGAAAAATAAAAGGACAGATTACGAATTTGATTAACATATATCCCAAAATTATTATCATCACAAGGAGACACGCTTGAAGGAACTAGAAAAGGAGGAGGACAAGGAATAATAGGATTATTAGGTTCCTCATTTGAAATTATAGGTATCTCATGATTCACAAGAGTTAGAGGAGTGGGAAAATTAGGGGGTTCACGTTCACCGCGTAAAGAGATAAGAACCAAATGCTCAAACTCTTGTTTCAATAAGTCCCAATTTTGATCTTCTTCTAAAATTTCATAACAAAGGTTAATGAATCGATTAGAAATTTCCTCAACTAATTCATTAGGCTTCATTTTTAAGAGATTGATTCTTCTAATAAAATTTGGGTGATCATACCTACCAAAGTCTTGATGAATATCCCCAAGGAAATGTCAAAGGGATTTAATGGAAGCAGGTTGCAAGCTATGACACCATCAATTAACACAACCCTTAAGGTCGAGGAGGAAAAACACAAGCAAATTCATCATCATTGATTTCATAGGATTCAAAAATTTTAAGAAAATAATAAATATGATTAGTTATGGATGTTTCATTCCCATCGTCAAAAATTAAATGAGATAAGTGATAGAGAGGCTCATCGGGGATTGAAATTTGATAAGGGAAAAACTTAAAGAAACACCCCAGGAGAAACATTTCAGGATTGGCCTTTTTAGAAAAGAGGTTCAAACCAAATTCAATGGGCTCATCCTGTCATCTAGCCCTCCTTCTACTGCCATTTGTTGACGGTCTTGGAAATCCATCAACCAAGGGGTCTCGTCGATGTAAATTCTCAATTAGACCTCACACCATTTGGAGTAGGATCCCCATCCAAAATATTGGCCTAGTTTCCACGTATTCTTATAGACATGCCTTGGATCTGACTATCAGCAAGAGGGAGGAGTGCAGATGCACCTTTGAAAATAGATGGGGGTGTTCCTAATGAGTGTCCAATTCCAATTGTGTTAAGGTTCTTTACTACGGGGGAGAGAGAGAGAGAATTGAGCCTCTAAGAGAGAGGTAACAGTACCACCCAGGAAGAGACACACATGAACTGAAGAATATATCTAACATACAATAGAATAGTCCACAAGGGATGTTACAGTCATTACAACAAAAAATTGAGAAATATATGCATAATATCCCGCAGAATAGTCCATAATGATGGGAAAACAATAAGAACCATTACAACACATTCTGAATAACATAAGTACTAAAATCAATGAAATAGTTCAGCTACCTTAGCACATGTGAAATCAAACATGAAATATAAACATCCGTAAAATAGTGTTGTAAAATTTCATAATCTATGCATAAGAACATGTCGACCTTAGAGGATTTTGGTGTTAAGTAAAGTTCCAAGACACACATATACAATGAACGTCACTAGCTCCAATAGTGGAGCATTGGAGCCACTCCTTTCTCCATAAAAGAAATAGCTTGTCTCTCTAATTATTTGTAGGCGGAGCAAAAGTGAAAAATTCCTTTGCTTATACAATGAGGGTGTATATATAACCAAGGGTTGATGCTTCCCCCTTGTGAATCTTTCACTGCCCTCATGGTTGTTCAACTTCCTATGAATTTTCAACTTACATTGCTCTCCATATTCGTGGGTGTCCTTTGGACTTCCACTTTACAATAAATTTTGAATATAATATATATGGTTCACAATGATGATGTGGAATATGACAACTCATGACACATCATGACATGACACTACTAACAGGGACTTCTTGATAATGTGACAATGTTAAGCCACTATTGTTCTTGTGTCTTTGATTTTTTCTTGATAACACCTTGTCTTCCACCTCATCATGGCTTGGTGATAGGAAACCTTGATGTTCTTAATTCTTGAGATGTGGTCACAAGTTGGTGTCAATTTTCTTTTCTTTTCTTGGCTCAAATGAGGAGAATGATAATCTAAGCTAGGAGCTACCAATACAAGTACAATATCGTCAAAATTAGTTAAGTTGGGTATAATCCATGACTAAAAGCATGGATCAGACAATTTCGTTACAAGGCTGAAGCTACTCCTCATTCGGCCAAGGAGAAGAGGTCTGTGGATCGAGATGGTTTTGAAGGCAGGTTTGGCATGACCAATAGGACAATGTTCATGTATGACCAATTCCCCACAAAACCCATGTTCCCGTTTGATTTGGAAATGAGTGGAACATAGCTAACCACTAAATTTGTTGCAGGAAATGCACATCTACAGGATTTCCAGAATATCTGCATGAAATGTGGCCGCATATGTTGTCTTTAGGAATTTTAGAGTTGTTTTAGATCAGAGAAAATCTACATAATATTCTTATATCAGTTGGCATGATAATTTCAATAAGGAAACAACTAGTTAAGGAATACTTAAGATTAATGGTAAAAATGATACTTTTTATTTAATTTTAATACCTCCAGCCTACGGCACCCTTTTGGCCAAAAACCTAGCCGATATAACCGAAATAAGAATATTAGGGGTTAAGGAGAGTTTGAAATGGGAGAGATAAGGTCTAGGAAAGGTGTCAAAATTAGGAAAAATGGGGATTCAACATCTCCCCCACACTTGTATTCTTGCATGTTCCTTATGTAAGAAAAAATGTTGCACCCTCCAAAACAGGAAATTCGTCCTTTCCCTAGGCTATAGCTACTGCAGCCAAATGATCCAGCTGGGCCCTACTGGACTCTATCTAAACCTGATCCCTGTAAATGTCACTTTTCTTCTTCACATGGTCAATATGATCCAACTTCTTTTTCATGATTCAGGACGCCTTTTGGTGCCATTTCTCATGCTCTTTCTGCATGCAAAGGTTGTTCTCTTTTACAGCCTCATTCTTCTTCCTCAAAGCCTGTTCTGAAACTGTGAGATCAGTGATAATATCCTCTAAATCTTCTAGAGGCCGTCTTTTAGGGTTTTTACTTCCCCCTCATGATGTACTTGGGAGGATTGGGGCACACAAAGGTCCTCCTATTATTTTGTTGTTTCATTCCCACTTTCTTGCAGTGGGGTGTTCTAGAAGGAAACTGTTTCTCCATCAATGAATTGATTTGTCTCCACCTTCTTCTTTCCTTTAGGCGAGTCGTGGAGTTTTCCTTTATTTTTATCAAATTTATTGGGAAGTACCGCCCATTCTACAGTGTCCTTCATATCTAGCTTGGAAGCCTGGCTCCTTGTGAATATTTAAGGGGGGGTGGAAGTTCCCCTCAACTTAGTCTTTCTACTTGTACTCTCCCCAGTCACCTCCACTTCTTCATATTTTTTGTCATTCCTTGGCTTTGTACCATGAGTTTGTGGCTTCTTCCTTGGATTTTCTACTGGCTTTTCTTCCTTGGGCTCTGAAGGGTCAGAGTCTTCGTCCTCTATGAAATAATTCTCGGCTAGAAAATCCTCCTGCGTCTTTTAACTGAGCCTCCATTAACATGATCATTACAAGCCCATGGTGATAGAGCTTTTCATCCAATTTGGCTTCCCTTTCCTAAGTGGCCATAGACATTTTCATCAGGGTCTTCTTCAATTAATATGGAAAATTCAAGGGCTTGTATCAAAAATGTCCGAGAAGCCGAATGTGAAATAAAAATGAGAGCCCAAAGAGATCTTCGCATGTTATATACTTTTGCAGGAAAAAAAATAGGTGTCGATACTTACTTCTCAGGAATTCTTGTTGAATCCCCTTGCTCCAGTCAGGGTTTTAATGCTCCTTCCTGAGAAAGGATGCACAGATTCCTTTGTTAAAGCATTGTTTCATAAACCAACCTTCTCTGTTTCACAATATTTTGCATGCCTAAGCCACAAGATCCTCTATTAATCAGAACTAGATGTTCCTGAATTGTGCCTTGTTACCGTTAAGATTCAGCGAGAATGACATCGTAACTTCTGAATCATGGCCGTTCAATTTTTGAAACAAGGGTAACCACCCCGCTTTTTCTAGTCTTGCTTTGCTGCGAAGGCCGGCTTCCAACAAAGCACGACCTTGCCACTCAAACCAAATAGGGGTAGATAATTTTTACATACTGAAGGATGAGTGAGACAAAATGAATGCGTCTCACAGAAATATGGTGCCAAGACTTGCAATGGATCACTCGACAAGGGAGGGTTAAATTGGAAATATCAGAGAGCATAGAGATTTAGAAAAACAGGTCATGATCATGATTATCATCATGATCCGACCTGCGGAATAGATATTGGGAGTACAAACACCGACATGTCAGAGTCATGATGATTTGGCATGGAGCTTGATTTTATGATGCAATGGTTTACGGCCAGGTTTTTCCACAAGGGTTACCTAGCTTAAACCAGACAAATTTTTAAAAATTAATTATCATTACCTCTTACCTCAAGTGTCTTTTCATTGGATGCACCTTACCAAACTTACCTCCCAATGGTTTAGTCCTCAAATGAAATTTTCTTGTTTCTTGGAATGATAACCCACCCAAAAAATTACATAAGATGTATAATCATACAATTCATGACCTCGACCAATAATAAAATTGTCAGTACTTTATCAAATAATTTAAAGTAATGTTTTGTCTATGATCTTTGTATTTTAGGAAACCAAGTTGTTGCTACAGGAAATGAAGTCATTGTTGGGCACCAAATCTGGCTACCTTTCTGACCATTTTTATCATCCTTTTTTATCCTTTTGTGTTTAATTACCTACATTTGCTATGCTGAAATTATGAGGTAAAAACCCCTAACTTTTCCAATTGGAATATTTTAATTAATGAAGTAAAGTCACAGAGTCTTACCTATTTGCGGCACTAAGATATGTGCTTGGCTGCAGTTTGGAGAACAGGAACCCTTGCTCCAGCGGTTTGCAACAGATTTGGTAACGGTCAACTATAGGGAGATCACGCAGCTAGAGTCGCGATTCCTTGGGCATATTCTTGGCCCCTTGTTCTATCCTGGAAATCTGATGTTTTTTCTATTCCAACTGATGTGTATTTCTGAATGCATGATTACCACGTTCCAGGGAGATCTGTTATTCTCTCGGGTTGTGTATAAAATGGATATTGTTGCTGTAAATGGGGGTTCCCAAAGGGATATTTTAATCACATCTTACAGATTAATAAAGTAATACTGGTTTTTCTGTTCTAAGCATCTTTGTGACTAACGTAGCCCTGATCAGAGAGCTGGGCCCGCTCTTTTGATCAGGTGTTGTGCCTATAAGTGTGTGAATTGTTTCTTTGGTTGGTTGTTTTTATTATTCTTACTGTTAAGATTGATTTTGAAGTTCAGTATTTGATTTCATCTCATGGCAATGTTTTGAATCTTAATTATAAACCCTTGTTTAAGAAGGATTATGTGTTTGTTCCTGCATATACCTTGTGCGTTTCCTTGAAAGGATACACTCCCGGATTGATAAAATTAATGTCGGATTAGGGTGGATAGATCATTCTTACCTGGACAGAAAAAATTTGGCACCATTGCCGGGGAGGCTAACAAGGTGCAAGCAACGATTCGAACCAACTAGAGGGTCAATCTCTCGTCCTAGGGAGAGATTGAGCTTTCTCACTCTCCTTCAGGTCTTAAGTGTAGGTTTTGATTTTGGTTTGTTTATTTCTATTTCTGTTTTGGATTTAGGGCCATATTCTTGTCCTAGGGAGGGAGGAGTCTTTTGACACCCTGCTCCAGGCCCTGAGTGGAGTTATTTCTTTTCTTTTTAAACTTTCGTGTGTTTTCTTGTGAGGAAACCTTAGCTTTTACCCTAGAGAGGGAGGAGTCTTTTGACACCCTGCTTTAGATTTGGGAGTACTAGGTATTCCTGTGGATCATGTTGTTTTGGTTCTTGTCCTAGGGAGGGAGGAGTTCTTTAACAACCTGCTCCAGGCCTAAAAACCTAGCTTTTTGTTTTGCTGTCTTTCTTTTCTTTCTTTATGCGAACTCTTTTATCTTGGGGAAGGAATGGTCTTTTGACACCTTACGCCAAGATTGGAGCATTGTAGGTTCATACAAAAACCTTCCATCATACCAATTTTTGTATGAACAAAGAACCAAATAAGAGGGGCGGAGTGAGAGCCCCAAAACGGGGAAGACCATATCTACGAAGAAAAAATTATATTCAAAAGATTATAGAAAAGGTAGAGTCAGAAGAATCTTCTCGCGTAGTTGCAAGGCCAGGGGCTAGGAGAGTGAAGTCCAAGGGACAGTCAGTGGATCAACTAGTGCAGGCCATGGTATCCCTTGGTGATTTGGTACAACATGGTCCTCCATCAGTGGAAGAAATAATCAATAGTAGACCCGACCAAGAGGATCATATGCTGGTAATAACAGAGGAAGAAATTGAAAGTAGAACGTTGATGGAGTCAGACTGCTCTAGTAAGGGAAAGGAAGTTGTGGTCGAGGGATTGAACCATAAGGACATAGGAAAAAGAAACGAGGGGATATTGGTATCACCAAGAGACTGGGGAAGTGCCACTAAAGCAACTTGCGTCCCAGTAGTGAGGAGTCCCCAGCCATCCTCCATAGAGCTTGTTGAAATCCCCAGTGATTATTGGAAGATATTTATGGCTCCCACAACCTCCACTATCGAATTTCCCATTGGGAATCTGGGAGCTGGCATGCCTACAAAGCCTATCCCATTGGTAGCCTTACCGAACTTCCATGGGTTTGTTTCAGAGGATCTCGACACATTTTTATTTGAGTTTGACATAGTGTGTCAGGGGTATGATTACATGAGAGATGCCTAGAAGTTAAAGATTTTTCCTTCTACACTAAAAGGGATGGCTTTGCGATGGATTATGGGCCTTGGAGGAAAATCCATTTCCACATGGGATGATATGCAAACAAATTTTCTGGAAAAGTACCAAGATTACTGCAAATCCCAGAACGTTAAGGAGGGGCTTTTCAAGTTCACACAAAAAGAAGATGAAATTTTGGAAGAATGTGTGGAGAGGTTTAAGTACCTCTTATAGAGGTCAGGTCATTCTGATCTGGATAAGGAAATTTTGAAGGTTATCCTCCTTCGATCCTTTCAAGAGGACTCAATGGAACTATTGAATATTGTGGGAAGGGAGACATCTCCAAGGAAACCTTTGTAGGTATTTGTGATTTGTGTATCTAGTGCTCGAGGGGGATTGCAAGAAACAGATCAGTGATCCATTCAGTAAAAGGATTCGATGGGGGTGTTACGAAAGAAGAAATCGGGAACCTGCTAGACAACTTAAGGACAAATATTCTTAGTACCCTGTCGACACAAATGGACACTTTGCAAGTAAAGCAGAAGTAGCTAGAACTAGATAGGACCATGTAAATATTTTGCCCGAAGTGCAAGAAGAATCATCTAGAAAGGGAATGCCCATTAAAGTCCATATAAAAATGTGACATATGTGAGCTGAGTCATGTAACAATATCATGCCCTTCCTTACCGGGCCTGAAAGCAGTGTTTCAAGGAGCACGGGAGGACACAGAGCAATTGTACCTTATGGGCACTAGGAAGTCGTGGAAACTTCGACCACTGATGGGAAATCAAGGTATGTACCTAGATCCGTCTCAGTATTTCAATAACTACAACATGAATCCTCAAGCCATGCCTTGCCCCCCTATGTGGCCGCAATACCAGTACCCATTGTGGCAACAATGGAACCCTCAAGCCAGTGTGAGCTCACCATGGGCTCCAACTTGGCGAGGACCCTCTTTAGGGAAGTTTCCTCAACAGATGCCACAGCAGCAACTCCAATTACCCTCCAATGTGCATCCTAGTAATCATCATGTCCATCCTCAGCTTCTAATGCAGCCTAATCCTAATCCCAATAATAAAGGAGCCCATCAAGTTGATGTTCTTAACCTGCCTTCGTATAGTATCTCTACTGTAGAACTGTATGAAATGAATTTTCGATCAGGTCAAACAGTCAATGTCCAACCCCCTCCGGTTATAATTGAACAACTTGATAATGAAGAAAGAGAGGCACAACCGATCAGTAGAGAGCCAAAAAAAACTGTTAAAAACCAGGTGCCTCCTGTAAAACAACATCAATCTGAACCACCTTACCCAGAGAGATTGATTATGAGTAAACAAAGCCCACAAGATGAATTTGATTTATTAGGAGAATTGCAGAATTTATTTGTTAAGATTCCCTTGTGACAAGATATGAAGGATGTGCTGATTTGTTCAAAGACTCTTAGGGAATATTGTTCAAAGAAACCTGCGGAGAAAACTAAGGACCCCCTCACTATACATGTTATGGGAAAATTATCGGACTTCATGATGGGAAAATAAATACCAGTGAAATATGGAGATCCGAGGAACCCAGTTTTGATAGTACAAATTAATGGGGTAGAGATTCTGAATGTGCTAGTAGACCTGGGAATTGCCATCAATGTCATCACCACTGAAACCATGTAAACATTAGGCCTTGAAAATTTGAAGCATACACCTATAGTGTTGGAATTGGAAAATCGATCTACAGTCAAACCTGTAGGGAAGTTGGAGGATGTGAAAACGTTAGTAGATGCATGGCATTACCCCGTAGATTTCCTGGTATTGCATACACAATATTCAATGGGCGGTCACGCCTTGATTCTAGGTAGGCCATGGCTGGCTACTGCAGACGCTTATATTGGGTGCTGTTCAGGAAATATGGTTATCTCTAATGGGAATAACACCAAGAACTTGGTACTATACCCACCTGCAGAACCAGATGCACCTAAAAAGCCAGCAGGTGAAAAGAAGGTTGTATCTATGGTAGAGGTCGAAGACGAAGAAGTGAGACCGATCCTTACTATCGGGCGGGCCCTTCAGTTGAAGATGGAATCAGAAGATGACATGATCACTTCCTTCATGAATGATCCTTGTTCTGTTTCAGAGTCAAATCAGTAGGTCTTAGAATCCATCCTAAGCTATGAAACTCAAGAGGTTATTGAAACAGCGAAAGAATTAGAGGAATATGTAGATGCACCTCATGAAAGCGTTCAAGTAGAGATACAACTGGGGAAAACTCTGAATATTAATCCGGGTCTGTCAGAATCGCAGAAGAAGTAGCTGGTAGATGTTCTTGAGAAGCATAGGGAAGCTTTTTCTTGGTATTATTCAGACATGAAGGGGACCCCTGCCAACTTATGCACCCATCACATATATATCAAGGAATATTGTAGTCCTATAAGACAACCTCAGAGAAGGATGAATCCTGCATTAAAAATTATTATGAACGAAGATCTTTATAAATTATTGGATGTGGGTTTTATCTACCCTATCTCAGACAGCCAATGGGTCTCTCCATTAGAATGGTCCCTAAGAAGAATGGTAAATGGCGGATCTGCATGGATTATCGAGAGTTAAATAAGGCAACGCAAAAGGACCATTTTCCCCTGCCATTTATCAATCAAGTTTTAGACACATTGGCTGGCAATAAATTTATCTCATTTCTGGATGGGTTTAGTGGATATAATCAAATCTAGATCACTCTTGAGGACCAGGACAAGACCACTTTCACATGCCCCTGGGGGACATTCGCATACCGGGTCCTTCCTTTTGGCCTGTGTAATGCCCCTGCAACATTCCAGAGGGAAATTATAGGAATTTTCTCTGATCTGATAGATGATGGTGTTAAAATTTATATGGATTACTTCAATCCATATGGGGACTCATTCTTAGAGGGGCTGAAAAATTTAGAAAAAGTTCTTGAAAGATGTATACAAGCATGTGTCTCCCTGAGTATAGTAAAACGCCACATGATGATGGAAAAAGGAATTGTTATGGGACATTTTCTTTCGGCTGAAGGAATCAGGATGGACCCAGAAAAAATAAAGGTAATTATGCACTTCCCAACACCTAAAACTCCCACACAGGTACGTAGTTTCATTGGCTATGCTGGTTATTATAGGAATTTCATAGAAAATTTTGCAAAAGTAGCACGCCCACTATTTCAATTACTAACAAAAGACTCAGAATTTGTGTGGTCAGATGACTGTGATATAGCCTTCACAAGAATTAAAGAATTATTCAAAAGTGCCCTGATTCTTAGAGGACCAGACTGGGCATTACCTTTCCACATTCATACGAATGCTTCCCAAACAGCAATTGGTGCAGTACTGGGACAACAAGAGGATAAATTACCTTATGCAGTCTACTATGTTAGTAAGAATTTGGCCCCTGTTGAATTAAACTACATGGTGACTGAGAAAGAGTTCCTTGCTGTCATTTATGCCATCAACAAGTTCGGGCATTACATTACTGGGTATTCTACTTTTGTGCACACTAATAATGCAGCCATCAAGTATTTAATGAAAATACCTGTAACCCCTGGTCATGTTACAAGATGGTTGTTGCTACCATAGGAATTTGATATTACTATAGTATATAAACCAGGGAAAGACAATGGGGTTGCATATTTATTATCTAGGATAGGACATGATGGTAAGAATACACTAGTTGAAGATAATTTCCGAGATGAGCATATTTTTGCAGTTTCTGCTAACACTCCGTGGTATGCATATATTGCTTATTATCTTGCTACAGGTGAGGTGCCTCGTCACTTGTTCTATAAGGAGAAAAGGATTATCATTCACCGGAGTACCCGATATTCATGGATGGCAGGAGATCTCTTCCATACAGGGATTGAATAGAAGATCTGGCGTTGTGTGGAAAAGGATGATATTTATGAGATCTTAAAGGCTGCACATGATGGACCCTGTGGAGGAAATTTTGCATATAAAAGGACAGGTCATAAAGTGCTGCAGATGGGATATTATTGGCCCTCCATCTTTCGTGACGCTCGGGATTATATTCGAAGGTGTGATAGCTGTTAGCGGATGGGACAACTTGGGAGAGCAAATGAAATGCCTCTCCAACCCCAGATAGTCCTTGAACCATTTGAGAAATGGGCCATCGATTTTGTTGGACCATTTAACCCACCTTCTCATCAGAAAGCCTACATCCTAGTTTGTACTTATTATGTAACTAAATGGGTGGTCCTGGAAGCTACAGTAGTCATGAGAGCAACAGAGCAAGTAGTGGCAAACTTCCTTTTTGAAGAAATCTTTTCTCGGTACGAGACTCCCAGAAAAATTGTATTAGACGGAGCATCACAGTTCACATCCCATATGATAGAGAAATTGATGCAGAAATACAAGGTAAAACATAGTGTAACAACCCCCTATCATCCACATTTGAATGGGCAAGTAGAGAGTACAAACAAGGTATTGGAAAATATCTTGACAAAGAAAGTAGAAAGTCATCGTCGGGATTGGGTGTTACTGTATGACTCCAGATTTGAGGATTTCAAAGGCAAGCTTTGCACTCGCTGGATCGGAGCATATCAAGTGGATGTATTGTTCGACAATGGAACAATTAGATTAATTACAATTTATGAGAATTAGACCACGTTTGTGGTGAATGGACACCGTCTAAAATTATACCATCATCCAGCCTCTAAATATGCCTTTGTCAAAATGCTTTCAGATTCAACTGATCTAATGGTTATTGGAATAGAGGACACTCTCACTCTTCTTAAAAAATAAATAAATAATATAATGATGATAATATGTGGTTATTACTTACTTGTTTGTATTTTGCAGGAATAATAAAGAAATATGGCCATGAGGGAAGTAACATTTGGTGTGTTACTCCATCAGTGCTGCTATAGAGATATTTTGTTTCACTGATGCTCTTACTCTGCAACTGTTGTTACTCGATAACTGTTGTTACTGAGTAACTACTGTTACTCCGCAAACTGTTGTTACTCTGCAACTGCTGATACTCTGAAATTGTTGTTACTCAGTAATTGCTCTTACTTCACAATTGTTGTTACTTCGTAGCGGCTGTTACTCTGAATTTTATACTACACCACCGATGTTGTTACTCTACAATTGTTGTTACTCCATAGCTACTGTTACTCTTAATTTGCTGCTACACTGCCGATGTTGTTACTATGAATTTGATGCTACAATGGTGATGTTGTTACTTCACAACTGCTATTACTCTGTAACTACCGTTACTCTGTAGCTTCTATTACTCCGTAGCTGTTGTTACTCACTATTTCCATTACTCACTATTCATGTTATTCACTGACGTCGTTACCTGCTATGCTGATACTACGAAAAATATTTCTTCTGCTATTCCACTTTAAGGTAAGTCCGCAGGTACGTCTTTGTTGATTTTATGGATTTAATTAAATATTCCAAAAGGACAGTCAAACGTGCTGAGGGCGGCCGTCATTTAGTTGGGGGGAGGGAACTGTTATAATGAATGATAGCGTACTTCGTAAAGGTATTTATGACACACGATTCCCACCTAACCAAATATAATGATTTCAAGTACTCCATAATCATACCGTATGAGTTGGAATGCGTACTTGTACACACAAAAGTCATATCAGTCATCCTCCCAACACGTCGCATTAAATCATAAGAATATCTAATAGTACTACCATAGTCTCTCATTACTCCCAAGCATACCAGTACTATTCATCCATTATATCTGAAAGTGGCAATGACATTATTTCAGTTGCCAACGGTTTGGAGCCCTGTCACTCCCCCCTACCAGCTAACTGTAGCCGTCGTGCTGACTCCGCATCTACAGCAATGGGTGGTCGATCTGTGTGACATGAACCTGATGATTCAACGAGAATCCAGAGTAATCAGGAGGTATGGAAAGTATTTGAGAATGCAGGTTGGGATGTTTATTTTGACAGGCTGAATGGATGGGATGAAGAAATCACGATGGGGTTCGCATTGAATTTAGAAGAAGGATTTTCTTGGGTTTGTGGAGTCAAAATTCCAGTGATAGAAGAAACCATCACATAAGTTAGTGGATTTCTGCAAGTCAGAGAATGCTGGTTTTCAAGAATAACACCCCTCCCGGAACTCCCCAAAGCCTTTCTGCAAGCTGGAGAAAGTATTGCGCAGAAGGGTCGGGGATATGATAGAACTTCATTACCTCATCCATGGGGATAATTTGCAGAGGTTGTTATAAAGTATATGACATGTGAAGGAAGATATTCTACCATCTTCAAATATCACCTCCGCATATTGGCTCACCTACGATTTCCACAAGCAAAGGCTTTTTCAATGAATGTGCCCTATTTTTTGTTATGGAGCCTTCATTTGAAGGAAAATTTGGCTCGGGGGGCATGACAGTTGTTGGTGGTCCTCTCTCACCATGGGCTAGTCCAGTTACTAGTAATGAATGCCATTGGGAAGATCCCAATTCCATGGGAACTGTTTCGAGATTCCACAGAGGAGGAAATAGCAGCCGCTGTGGCTGCTAGGGCAAAAGAACATGAAGCCATGCAGGAAGATGCAGAGGATGATGGGTACATTGATCAGGAGGATCTGAAAAATATGGAAATGGAGACTGAATAATGTGAATAAGAGAGGGTTCCCCAAGATCAAGTTGAACTCGTGGAATCGATGGAAGTTGCAGAGACACCCACTGGCACTACGACCGAGGTTGTCCCATAAGAACCGGCCCCATTCATGGAGTTAGCTGGGAAAATAGATAGTGCAATGGGCACAGAGGTAAACCCAGAACAAATGAAAGAGGGTGAATCAGTCAACATTGCGACCGAGGCCATTTTACAGGGATCTCCTGTCAACATGGAACCAATGGAGGAGGGTAATCCGATTGAAGAAGAAGTCGTGACCACTCTGACCAGAGAAACCACGGAGGAAATGATGGGAGAACTAAGGTGTGAGGCTGACGCTACCCCACAAGAACCAATGTTGAGCTCGAGGCTGAATGTAGAGGATTTGTTCCAGTTCCCCATATTTCTTCCAAAGGGAGCAAGGGTAACTCGTTCCCCGCAGCAAGGAGAGGAAGAAGATTTTTCCATTCCTATGGCTTCGAATTGAAAACAAAGGCCATGATTGGAAGAGGCCCCAATAGGCATATCAGCGGGGGAGCATCTTACCGGGTCACCATTGATCGTGGAGAATGTACATGATGAGAGAATGGCCAATGGTGAAGAGGAGGGACCAAGCAGAGTGGTCCTGACGAATGAACCAATGGAGCACTTAGGCATGAAAAGAGTGAAGCAAGAAATAAAAGAAGAAGAAAAGGCAAAGGAGGTTGGACCAACCGTTGGCCCGACAGAGGAAGTCTCGAGGGATTTACCTCCAGCTGCCGAGGCAGAAGAAACACAGGTCAAGCAAGAAGAGGCAAAGCTATGTGGACAACAAAGACTTCCCATCAAATAGAGATACCAATAGCATTTTAAGGAAATAATGCGACTCAAGATGGAGGTAAAGGATTTGAGAAGGAAAGTGCACAGGATGCAAAGACGAATAAACAAGTACAAGCGTCGAGCCAGGAAATCCAAAGTCATCGTGGTTGAAGAAGAAATTGAAACAGACCCGATTGAACAACTGTTCGAAGCCAAAGAGTAAGCCCTACTGGCTGAATTATAGACAGGGAAGTCTACTGTGGCTCAGTATAAGAATGAGATCAAAATAAATAAGGAGAGAACCTCCACAACCATCTTCAGATATGTGGAGCGCATAGATGTTATGAGATTAAGGCATGCAAAGCAGCAACTCAAGATGGAGCAGCTCGAAAAACAAGTGGCCGAACTGAAAGATGAAAAGGAACAGATGTTCAATCTACTGCAAGAGGTGATGGCATGTCATCCCCCTACTTCTTGTTATTCTTTATTCTTTCATGAACATTTTTTTTATTCTACATGGAAAGCATAAAAAACGAGGTCAGTTATGAAATAGAATATGGTGTACAATTCCTCTGAATCATGAGGAATCATGATGTGCCAACTCAAAATCTGATGTGTGAGTTTTACCTGCATGGGTATCTTTTATGTCTCGACAGAGATTTTAACCCAGTCTCGTATGTAGGGAACATCCATTTGAGGGCCCTCACCTCTTATGCTTTCAATCAAATCCATTGGCAGAAGGCTTATAACACTTTTGAGTCTAATCAAGTTACAAAGCCATTTATAGTAAGAGGAGAATATGAGACGTCAGATACAATGTGCAATAAACACCATACCTTTTTGAAATTTGAGGAGAACAGAGATAGAATGTTGAGGACACAAAGGTGGTGCCTCGACCTTTGTGTCAATCAATTAAGTATTTTTCAAAAGGAGGCCCTTGATTGTTGTCAGAGAAGGTGGATGATGTCACCAACAGCTGTCCGAAACAGAGAGCCTTTCGGGGCACCCAAATTTTCACGAGTACTCACCAGAATACCCAAATATGTGGCATGTGTTCAAACATTTGGGATCCGGTGGATGGGGCTTCAGTTTCAGTATCATGTTATTTGGTTTACTGCAGAATTTTACACCCCAGCGTACAATGTTCCAGCGGATTGGTGGAAGGAAGTTCTCCTTTGAGATGGATTTAAAGTTTCGGGGATAGAGATGGCTTTAGAGTATGATCTTTCCAGGCTTCAGGAAGCTCACAGTTTGTAGAACCTAGACCTACGGAGGTAGCAGTCTGCATGAGGACATGCATAATGCTAGTTGGGGAGAGATGTTGGGCACCAAATCTAGCTACCTTTCTGACCATTTTTATCATCCTTTTTTATCCTTTTGTGTTTAATTACCTACATTTTCTATGCTAAACTTATGAGGTAAATACCCCTAACTTGTCCAATTAGAATATTTTAATTAATGAAGTAAAGTCACAGAGTCTTACCTATTTGCGGCACTAAGATATGTGCTTGACTGTAGTTTGGAGAACAGGAACCCTCGCTCCAGCTGTTTGCAACTGATTTGGTAACGATCAGTTATAGGGAGATCACGCAGCTAGAGTCATGATTCCCTAGGCCTATTCTTGGCCCCTTGTTCTATCCTGGACATTTGATGTTTGTGATGTTCCAACTGATGTGTATTTATGAATGCATGATTACCACGTTCCAGGGAGATCTGTTATTCTCGAGCGCTGTGTATAAAATGGATATTTTTCCTATAAATGGGGGTTCCCAAAGGGATATTGTAATCACATATTACAGATTAATAAAGTACTATTGGTTTTGCTATTCTAATCATCTTCGTGACTAATGAAACCCTGATCAGAGAGCTGGGCCCTCTCTTCTGATCAGGTACTGTGCCTGTAATTGTGTGAATTTTTTCTTTGATTGGTTGTTGTTATTATTCTTACTGTTAAGATTTCTTTTGAAGTTCAGTATTTGATTTCATCTCATGAAAATGTTATGAATCTTAATTATAAACCCTTGGTTAATATGGATTATGTGTTTGTTCCTGCATATACCTTGTGCGTTGCCTTAAAAGGATACGCTCCTGGATTGATAAAATTAATGTCAGATTGTGGTGGATAAATTACTCTTACCTGGACACCAATAGTCGTGACTGCATAACATTTTGCAGGAAAAACCATTTCTCCCCTATTTATGTACAATTCTTTTCACATGAATGAAGGTGTTGATGTAGAATGTGCAATGACCTCATTGTATTACCATTCATTGAGGTCAACAGTTAACCAATGTGAGGCCCATCACCGCTAATGAGAGTGAGGACCAAGGTACCCTGATGCATCATATCAAGTGTGAATTTATGAGGTGATGTCGAACCCCCTGTAGGATCCAGCAGTCAAGGAGACATATGATTCCGCATTTTTTCTGGAGAGATAGCCTGTCATTAGGTTATACAAGCTTTAAGGCATCATAAGGCTCTAATATTTTACCTAGATATTTTTCTCATGTCGATGGGCTAGGATTGTTGAAAGGAGGGCCTTAAGGAATCCCACATCAGTCCAACACAAGAAATCAAAATATTAAATGAAAAAACACAATTTATTGAGAGGATCCCAAAGGATATATTGACCTATGTTTTTAACGAGCCCAATGGCGATCCATGCTCACCATATTTCAATTTTAGAGAGTCTAAAATAGTGAAAAAGAAGACTCCAAGGGGGCTCCTTTTCCGTAACTAGTCCATTGGGCCAAGAAAAAGGAATAAAATTGTACCCAATAGACATTCCTCTCATGGTTTACTGAGCACGAGGAGGAAAAAAGTGAGCTCATTGTATCAACAAGAAAATTAGGAAGAGGTAGTGGAATGAATGAGTCCTTCTCTCACCATCTCCAACTCTTTCTTGTTCACAATTTCTTACACAATTCCTCCTTAGATTGGTGTATTTGATATATCTTGAATCTGTGGCCATTCACCAATAAGGTAACATTCCCATCATTAATATTTTTAACCCAAACATATCTATTATCAAAAAAATTCTCAATTTCATAGGGGCCTAGCCAATGTGTGTTGAATTTTCCTTTAAAGTTATTAAATTTTGAATCATACAACAATTCCCAATCTCCCTCTTTGAATTGATTCTTTTTAATGTCTCTTTCGTGCCATTTAGCCCGTTGTTGTTGGATCAAGTCAGTATGCTAAAAATAATCCTACCTAATCTCATCCAACTGATTGAGCTGCAAGATTCTCTGTTATTGAGCTTAATCAAGGTCTATACCCAAATCTGTTGCCATCTTGAAAGTTCTGATATGAAATTCAATGAGCAATAAAACTTGCTTTCCATACACAAATTCATACGGAGAGAAGCTACCGATATTTCTCCATGTAATCTTGTAAGCCCACAGTGCCTCAAGAAGTTGATCAGACCAATCCTTCTTATGTAATTTCACTATCTTGGTAAAGATTGTCTCCAGCACCTTATTCGTTGATTCCACCTGACCATTGGCGTATGGATGGTAAGGGGTTGACTTCTGATGAGTAATCTGATATTTTTTCACAATTCCCCGCATAATATTTGGTACAAACTGAGTACCTTGATCAGTAAATATCTCCCTAGGTACCTAAAATCTTACAAAAATATCATAAAAAATAAAATCTACCACTGCTTTCTCCATTGCTCTAGGTAGTGCTCTTTCCTCCACCCACTTTGTAACATAATCAGTACAAGCCAAAATATACGTCTTACCTTTGGAGATAGAATTGATGGGACCTACAAAATCAAGAGCCCACCTCTCGAAATATTCTATGAGTACCTGTGGCTGATTGCACTAGTCACCCTATTCTTTGGCAGCTATCACACTTCCGAATATGCTCCTTTGTATATTTAAAAAGACTTGGCTAGTAGTAACCTGAGAAAAGGATATTATAGGTTGTTTGTTTCTTTGCAAAGTGTCCTTGATAAGGTTCATCATGACAGGCTCTCAAGATGTCATAAATCCCATGTCCCTGACACACCTGTGAATAATGAAATCAGGTCTAGTGAAAAAGAGATCTCCACTAGTCCAAGAGTAATAAACACTTTTCATAATAATCCTCTTTTTTTGATTAGATAAAAAGTATGGTGGAAAATTTCCTGTAACAAGGTAGTTGGCCATGTCTGCAAACCAAGGTGTTTTGACAGAAATAGAAAAAAAAAATTCATCAGGAAAGCGATCATTAACAAGAACATCCCCACCTGCATGGTTGAGCCTAGATAGGAAATCAACTACCTGATTTTCTTTCCCTAGTCTGCCCAATACTGTGATGTCAAATTCCTATAGCAGCAACAACCACCTACTGATCCTGCCATTAGTGACTACTTTATTCATGAGATAGGGAATGGCATAATGATCGGTGTGTACAAAAACTACATAACCCGTGATGTAATGTCTTAAATTGTTCATAGCATAAATCAGAGAAAGGAATTATTTTCAGTTACTGTGTAACTCAGTTTTGGAGGAGTTAAATTTTTACTAAAAAAATAAATAGCATGGGTTACAGGATCCTCCTTTTGGCCCAATACTGCTCCTATGGCTGAATTAGAGGCAACAGTGGAAATGTGAAAGGGAAATTTCCAACCTAGGTCTCTTAAGACAAGTGCTGATGTTTTTTTTCCTTGAGTGTATCAAATGCATATTGACACTGATCATTCCAATGAAATTCATATTCCTTAGTCAATAATTAGAAGAATGGAAAGGCTATATGTGTAAAATTTTCAACAAACCTTCTGTAGTAACCTACATGTCCAAGAAAACTTCGACCTCCCTTTTGATTGGTTGGTGGGGGTAGCTTTACAATAACTTCAATCTTTGCCAGATCAACCTTAATTCTTGCAGAAAAAACATGATGACCCAAAACAATAAATTTAGTGATAATCATAAAACATTTTTCATTACTTAATGAAATATTAGTTTCTCTACATATTTGAAAAATGTTTTGAAGATTATGTAAAGCCTCTTCAAAAGTATCACCCATTATTGTAAAATAATCCATATAAACTTCCACACAATCATGCAAAAGGCCAGAGAAAATACCAAGGACCTCCCGCTAGAATGTGGCTAGTGCATTGCATAGAACAAATGGTAATACCTTATATGCATAGGTACCCCAGGGACATGTGAATGTTGTCATATATTGGTCCGTTGGAGCTATCCTAATTTGATTGTATCCGCTAAACCCATCTAGAAGGGAAAAATACTTTTTCGCTACAAAAGTGTCGAACACTTGGTCTATAAAAGGCAAATGGAAATGGTATTTTAGCATAGATTTGTTCAGTTCCATGTAATCTACACACACTTGCCATTTATCATTATTTTTTGGGACAATAAATAGTGGAGATACCCACTGGCTATCTAGGATAGGATAGATGAACCCTACATTTAACAATTTCCACAATTCGTCTTTTACAATTTCCATTAAGGCAAGGTTCATCCTTCTTTGTGGTTGTCTCACGGGCCTAGAATTTTCTTCTATATAAATATGATGAATGCATTTATCTGGGTGAATTCCCCTCATGTCTGTATAGTCCCATGCAAGTGTATCTGAAAATTTTTTCAATGTCTGAATTAACTATTTTTCTTATTGAGGAGTTAAGGCAGAATTAATATTTAAATATTTTTCAGGAAGAAATTTAACCACCTTACCCCCCCCCCCCCCCCATTCAGTCATGGAATATGTAGGGAATGTAGATAAGAGGGCTGAATTTAGTTTAGTTGTTATATTATGCTCATAAAAATCATGCAAATTAGTAATGATATCTAAATTATGACTAGACTGCCTTTCTAAATGTTGCGGAAAATCAAGATTAGAAATACAAAAAATTATCAAATTTTCTTCTGAATTTTCCTTAAGGCTCATGGCTTTGGAAATTGTTAAAACTGGGTGGGTAAATTCTAAATCATGATCCTCTTATTCAACCCAATGTTTTTTTTCTTATCTGAAGAGGGGTTTTGCAGGGGGATACAAATTAATGTGCTTTGTTTCAGCTCCATGAGTGATGGTCATGTTTCCATACCTACACCATATGCAGGCATCTGCCGTGGCTAACCTCAGCCTCCCCAAGATCAAAGGATTCCATCCCAAGTTAGTTTTAGGTTGAATAACATAAAAGTTTGTAGTGTACTCCCTAGAATCTAATGAAATGAAAATTTCTTCTAATACCCCCTCTAGCTTTACCTTAGACCTATCTGCTAACTCTAACATGGTAAGAGTAGGTAATAAGTCAAAGGATCTTATATGACATAGAGTCTCCATAGTAATCACATTAATGGCTGCACCTAAATCAATTAAAGTGTTGTTTATGGGATACCCATTGATAAAGGTGGTGACCAGGGATTCTGGGATCTGCATCTTTGTCAGTAGCAAATCCGGTGGACATTAAACTTGCAATATTTCCCGCTACTTGAATTGTAGAAGGTTCTCTCTTTTGTCTTCCTATTTTCTTGGTACATATCTCCCTCGCTATTTTGGCATAAATTGGGATGTACTTAATTGATTGTAGTAACGAGGTATCTATGCACACATTTCTCAATTCAGAGACAAGATCAAACTCATGTTGTTTTAATTTTATTTCCAACCTCTCTGGAAAAGGATGCTGGACCATATCGAATGAGGATAGTTATTGTGGCCTTAAATTAGGTTTTTCTGTTGGTTTAGGTGTGATTTCAACTTTAGGAATTTCCAGAGTATCTTCCTCTATAATCTCTCCAATTCTTTTGGGTTGAGTCACCACTTTTCCCGATCTGAGTTTAATTTCTCGCAGCGACACAGGAAATTCTTGTAACACAGTAACACAAATTTCCTATAGCGACACGGGAAATTATTGTAACACAGGAACACAAATTTCCTGCAACAGCTGTGGTGGAATTTACTAGGTAGGAAAGGTGGGATAAGTGACCAATCCAATATTGTGAGAAAATTGGATGGTTTTATTATTCAGGTTAGACATTGGCTGAGCAGGGAGTTGTGTGGGATGAGGTTGGTTTGGTGGGGTAGGCAATTGAAGCTGTTGTTGTGGTTGTACCATTTGTTGCGGTGTGCATTGTGGAGGATAAAATTTTTGAGCTGAAAATTTTTGTGCAACATGGTGAGAAAATTTCCCCTCCCAAGGTTGTTGAGCAGGCCAGGGCTTCCACAGAATTGGAATATTCCACATTTGATTTTGAGCATAAGGAAATTGAAAATGTGATTGTGACATACCTGTAGGATGTGGTTACCATTGTATTTGAGGTTTCATTGCATAAAGTGTGTTGATAGCGCCCTGATCTAATATATATGTTTCTTTAATTTTAGGAAGAGAAGTACATTAATTAGTGGAATGCCGAGCTTCACAAATTTGACATACCTCTATGCTGTCAGTAGGGCATTCCTTTAGAGAATGTTTCTTCCTGAATTTGGAGTAGAACATAGCAATGGCTTTATCTAGTTCCTCGTGCTACTTCTTAACCTACAAAACATCTAGTTGTGAAGATAAAGTTCTAAGAATATCATTTTAAAAAATTTCAGATAAATTACCCATTTCAGCTCTGGTTTCTCCAGTTCTGGCAAACGATTTGACACTTCTGGAAGAAGTGTCTCTTTACCCACCTCCAACCTTGGAATTTCCTCTTGAATATATTCTACAAAACTCACACACATCATCATAGCTCAAATTTGATACATCACCTACTCCCATTAAGTTTAAAATCTCTAGAAACACCGTTCTGATTTCCCTAAGAAAAATTATCCTTTTGGTTTCTTTTCTCAGAGGATTCATCTTCGATCTCCGTAGATTATACTGAAATATTTCAACCAATTCTTCAAGACTCTCACCTTCCTTATGAGCCATGCAAAAATATCTTCTCTGAGGTCTCTATATTTACAATACTCTTAGTATTTCTTCAAGAATACCTTCTTCATTTCATCCCAAGTTTAAATGCAGTTTGGACCCAAACCCATAAACCACCTGAGAGCTGCATCCTTCAATGTAGAAGGAAACAATTTCATCTTTTGAGCATTGGAAGAATATTCATAGCTCCTATATAACACATCAAACTCAAATAGTAAGGCACCCTAATCTTCACTAGAGGCACCATGAAAATTAGGCAAGGCTAAGGGACGAATGTTTTTCATTTGAGTAGCTCCACCAGTATCCATGATAGGTAATTCAAATTTAACCATTTCCTCTTCTTTCTCAGTGTAGATCCCATCTGTGTTACCAGTATCCTCTTCATGAGCCATATCAAACCAAGAGAGAGAAGGACCTCTGTAAAATACAGGTTATTCATAATCAAGGATTTGGAATTATGGTTCTTGAATCCGATTAATGAATAAATCCTCTTCAATCTAACCACTAAGTAACAATTTTGACTTCCTTGGGAGGGGAGGTTGTAAATGGGAAGCAACAGAGGATTTCCCAACAGAATATTATGTTGTATAAGTATTGACTTGTTTGTAATCAACAACCAAACTCTCTTCAAGACCACAAACCTCATTTTTGGATTCTCATTCTTTTGCTGTATTTTTTCTTGTAGACCTCCTTGTTCTGGCAAGTGTATTAGTGAATGAAGTGGTTCTCACACCACCACAAAAAATAATTCAAAATATTGGACCCTATTCATCTATTATACAAAAAAATTAAAAATTTCTACTTACCAAATAAGAAGGACACAGATTTGGTAAAATTATGACCTCCTTACCCTACGTCTTACCACTTTGCCTCCCCCAGTTATGCAAAATCTCAAAAAAAAAAATCATAAATTTTTTTTCAATATCATCCCTTAGCACCTCCCTAGAAACGACGCCAAAATTTTGAGTCAAATTATAGACTTATAATTTTTCAATCATAAATTATCAACCAAGGGTAGGTAAGGCTTGTGAGATGTTCTACAAAATATATGCAGGCTTAATACTTCAAGTTCTTACTAATCAAACCAGTCTCAATCACTCATAAAACTAATGCCTTTTTTCTTAATCAACTTTTTGCAGCAAAGGCTATAAAGTGTATCTGAACGTCCTTCTACAAATCTTAGTCTTGCTGATGTGATCGGAAAAGATAGGAGATCAATCTTACAACAAGAAAGAAATAAAATTAACAATGTAAATTTAACTTTATCAAATGAAATCCACACATTTAACATAAAAATTGAATCATTTAATCAATTGGTAACTGCTGCTAAAAAATTAGAAATAGTACATTAGATATATGAAATAATTAATACTGCATAACAGAAATTAAAATGCACACAGACACAACTAAGGGAGTTGTGAATGAAGGGGGGCCTCCCTCACTCACAACCCCTGCAAGATTAAAGAGGCTTGCTCAGCAGAATAGATAGAACATAACATATTGTATTAATCTAGAAATCTTAGATCCAAGTACAACCTGATATATGATATCGGCAAAAACCCAACCCAACCAACTGCTTACATCATAAAACACAAGTAAACTTATACAAGTTAAAAAGACCATATTTTGCTCAAATGAGGAAAATTCTAATTTGAGCTAGGATCTATCAATACAGGTACAATATCATCAAAATTGGCTAAGGTTGTTCTAATCCATGTCTGAAAGCATGTATTAGACAATTGTCGTTACAAGGCTGAAGATTCTCCTTATACAGCCAATGAGAAGATTTCCACGGTTCTGGATGGTTTCAAAGGTGGATTTGGCATGACCAATAGTATAGTGTCCATATATGTCGAATTCCCCACAAAACCCATGTTCTCTTTTGATTTGGAAATTGGTGGAACATAGCTAACCTCTAACTCTGTTGCAGGAAATTGGAGCGACTGCAAGAAATCTTTATCTACAGGATTTACGAAATGTCTACAGGAAATGTGGTCGCATGAGTTGTGTTCAGGAATTTCGGAGCTGTTTCCGATGAAAGAAAATCTGCATAATATTCTTAGATCAGTTGCATGATAATTTCAATAAGAAAACAACTAGTTAATTAATACTTAAGATTAAAGGTAAAAATGACACTTTTTAAGTTAATTTGCATACCTCAAGCCTACAGTACCCTTTCGACCAAAAACCTAGCTGGTATAACCGAAATAAGCATATTAGGGGTTAAGGAGAGTTCAAAATGGCAGAGATAAGGTCTAGGAAAGGTGTCAAAATTAGGAAAAATGGGGACTCAACAAACTCATAGATAGAAATATAGACCCTTGAAAGCATCATAATATGCTTCTACACATTATGTGATAGCTAATCATGTGAAAGGATTAAATTTTACCCAACTTGCAAAGGGGAGAAAAACATTTCAATAAAGTACATGAAATGAGTTTCAGTGTCTACGTCAACAATTTGTAAGACCAAGGAATGCTCCGAAACTGTGTGTAAGACAAAATTTTGTAGTGTTTTTTGGCAGCTATAACACCACTGCAACTCCATCTCTCTCTTACTCCATCTCTCAAGTCCTCTCTTTTTTTCTTCATCTCTCTCCATTTCTCTCCCACCTCCCTCTCTCTCCCCTCTCTGTCACTCTCTCTTTCTCTTTTTCCTCCAAATCTATCACTATCTCCCTCCCTATTTCCTTCTCCCTCTCCCTTTTTCTCCCCCCTCCATCTCTATGTCCCCCTTTCTCTCTTTCCCTTATTTTCCTTTGTGTCTCCTATCCTTCTCACTCATCGTTCCTATCCTCTCATCTCTCACTCAATCTCTCTCCATCTCTCCCTTGTCACTCTATCTCTCTCTCTCTCTCTCTCCACCTTTATCTTTTTATGTATTTTTTCTTCCATCCATCTCTTCACCTCCAAATCCATCTCTCTCTCCCTCTCTCTCTCCTTCTCTCTCTATCCCTTTCTCTCCCACCTCCATCTCTCCGTCCCTTTATCTACCTTCAAACTCTAACATCCCTTGATAAGCTGACATAAAAAAAACATAGGATTAGGAATATTTTACACAATTTTCCCACCTGTAACTTTCTAAATTAATATTGCATATTACTTCATTAACCATTAGGTATAACCTTCATAATTTCATAAAGTAACTTGAATAAAGTAATATTAAGTTACACTACCAATAAATTCCATTGTTGTAGAAATTTATCATAAACTTCCTTGTGTAACCTTGCATTATTTCCATTATTATTTTAATCAGTTTTCATCACATTATTTATACTATAAACATCACATCCTGCAACGAATCAATGTTATGAAACAACTCAAAAAATAGAAGAAAAGAGAGATCAATGCATTAGAAATAAGCCACTTCAAGGGGGAAAAATCATTTACATTACATAAATGAACAATTATTGGCTGATACAAACGAAAAAACCTGCTTTCTATATATAGGAGTCCATGTGGTCACAATATAATCCTATCCGGCCTAAAAATAATGATTTAAGGTCACAATAATAACAATATGGGTGTTACAGGGGTACAAAAATAACCATAATGGGGCTACACTAACAACAATAACGGACTACACTAGTAATATAGGGACCTAACACGCCCCTCTCATTCAAAAAATTGTTGTCCTCAATGCTTGAGTAGATCTGGATGATTTTGTATAAAAATATCATCCTTCCATGTAGAATTTTCAGTGGGTAAATTCTTCCACTTGATGAGATACTCTGAAATTGATCGATTTCATAGCTATCAAGTTCTTGTTTTCGTGACTACTTCAGGTTCAAATATGAATTTTCCTTCCTCATCAAGCTCTAGAAATATTGTTTGAGCTAGAAGTTTTTCACCTATAACCTTGTTTAAGCATGAAACATGGAAAACTAGATGCACTCGAGGAGAAGCAGGGAGCTCCAATTTGTATGCAATAGTACTAATATTTTGCAACACCTTGTAGGGACCATAATACTTTGGTGATAATTTATTATCCTTCTTAGATTGCTTGAGGGAAATTTTTTTGTATGGTTGTAGCCGTAAAATTACTTAGTCTCCTACATCAAAACTTCTCTCGCTACAATGTTAATCTGCATGTTGTTTCATTCAATTTTGTGCCAAATTTAGGGTATCCTTCAAGATTTGGAGAACTTGTTGTTGATGATCGATGTGATCTTCCACTGCTTGAACATTATAATTTTCTCTTAAATATGATGTGATGGATGGTGGATGATATCCATAAGTGCCATAAATGGGGTCATTTTTGCTGCAGTATGGAAGGAACTGATATACCGCCATTCAACCATAGGTAACCACTTGACCCATTGAGTTTGTTTATCAGATACAAAACGACGAAGATATCCTTCCAAATATTTGTTCACTATCTCAGTTTACCCATTGGATTGAGGATGATAAGATGAGCTATGAGCTAGTTGAGTATCGAAACAAGAAAATAATTCCCTCCAAAAATCAAGAAAATAATTCCCTCAAAAAATTTCCAGTATAAATGGGATCTCTGTCCAAAATACGCAGTCTCCTACATCAAAACTTCTCTCATTACGATGTTCATATCCCTGTCGTTTCATTCAATTTTGTGCCAAATTTAGGTTATCCTTTAAGAGTTAGAGAACTTCTTGTTCATGCTCAATGTGATCTTCCACTACTTGAACCTTAGAATTTTCTCTTAAATATGATGTCATGGATGGTGGATGATATCCATAAAGTGCCATAAATGGAGTCATTTTTGCTACAGTATGAAAATAAGTGTTATACCACCATTTAGCGAGAGGTAACCACTTGAACCATTGTGTTTTCTTATCAGATACAAAACAACGAAGATATCCTTCCAAAAATTTATTCACTATCTCATTTTGACCATTGGATTGAGGATGATAAGAGGAGCTATGAGCTAGTTGAGCACCCAAACAAGAAAATAGTTATGTCCAAAAATTTCTAGTAGAAATGGGATCTCTGTCACTTAAAATAATCTTTGGGTTTCCATGTAGATTTTAAATCTTTTCCATAAATGCAGTAGCAAATGTACTTGCTTTAAATGGATGAGATAAAGCACAAAAGTGCGCATACTTGGTAAGTCTATCAACTGCCACCATGATGACACTCTTTCCTTCAGACTTAGGTAAACCCGTGATAAAATACATTGAAATCTCCTCCCAACATTGACTTGGAATGGA
Source organism: Pinus albicaulis (assembly GCA_034641835.2). Classification (NCBI taxonomy): domain Eukaryota; kingdom Viridiplantae; phylum Streptophyta; class Pinopsida; order Pinales; family Pinaceae; genus Pinus; species Pinus albicaulis. Next base: position 1,393,195,075 of record CM076582.1, read on the forward strand.
TAAAGTTGTAGAAGACCCGAGGTCTTAGTTGTCTCAAATTTATTTTGCTGAAAAACCAAAAATTCCGCCACAAAATTTGGAATAGCAGATTTAAGGCTATCCCAGAAAAAATATTTCTTCACCCTGTGGTAAGTTTTTAAGATTCCACAGTGTCCTCCTAAGGGAGAAGTGTGCAATTCCAAAAGAATATTTTGTTTTAGCTGGGAATTATTACAAAGATATAAGCGATCTATGTACCATAATGAATCATGTTTCCAACTAAATGTATCAGATGTACTGTGATCTTGCTGCAACATTTGAATGAGTGTCCACACTTCTTCATCCTTTTTCCATTCATCCCTTGCTTTGTGTATCCAATCTAGTTGGATAATGGAAATGGAAAAAAGAAATGCGTCCACCTCTTCATCCTTTCTTGAGAGTTCATTTGCAAAAAAATTTAGCTTCCCTTTCTTGTAGATGATTTCAAAGTCATAACCCAACATCTGTGTGACATGTTTTTGCTTCTCTTCTGAAGATAGTCTTTGTTTAAAAAATTATTTAAGACTATCATGATCAATTTTTACCTTTAAGTGTCTTTCCATTAGGTAAGGTCACCATTTCTTTAGTGCATATAGTATTGCCAACATTTCCTTCTCATACATAGCTTTCTGTAAATACTTTCCTTTGATTGGACAAATTTCAAAAGTAATGGGTCTTCCCTCTTGCATTAAAACAACACCAATTCCATTTCCCAAGGCATCACATTCCACAATAAATGTTTTTGTGAAGTCTGGCGTAATTAAGATCGGTTCTAGGCACATTTCCTCCTTAAGATGTTCAAAGGCCTTAGTTTCTTTAGGAGTCCATGAAAATACATATTTCTTCAATAATGTTGCTAGAGGTGCTACTATTCTCCCATAATTCTTAACAAACTTGTGAAAATACCCTATTAACCTAAGACATCCTCGCAACCGTTTTATGGTTGTGGGGACTTCCCATTCCTTCATGAACTTAATTTTGTTAGGGTCCACCTTAACACCCTCGTGAGATACAATATAACCCAAATATTACACCTCTTGTACTCCAAAGAAACATTTGGAGGTTTTTGCATATAATTGTTTCCCCTCCAATAGTTTGAGCACCATGTCAACATGTTGAACATGATCCTTCCAAAACTTGATGTAGATTATTATATCATCAAAAACTACTAACACTAATTTTTGAAGGAAGGGTTTGAAAATGGAATTCAGCAACCATTGAAATGTAGAAGGTGCATTAGTAAGGCCAAAAGGAATCACCAAAAATTCATAATGACCTACATGAGTTCGAAATGTTGTTTTCAGTTTGTCTTTAGTCTTCATTATAATTTGATGATATCCCAAACAAATATCCAACATGGTAAAATAAATTGCTCCATGTAATTAATCTAATAATTCATCAATCACAGGAATGGAAAATTTATCTTTAATAGTGAGCTTACTGAGCTCGCTATGATCTAGACACATGTGCCATGATGCATCCTTCTTGTGCACCAATAATACTGGAGCAGAGAAAGAACTTTGACTAGGTTGAATTATACCAACCTATAACATTTCTACAATCATATGTTCAAAAGTTCACTCTTTTGGACTGAAGGATATTTGTAAGGCCTGATTTTTGGAGGATCACTTCCTAGAATCAAATGAGTAGCATGATCATGATCACAAATAGGTGGGAGTCCTTTGGGAGTTTCAAACACCTTGGAATGATTTTCCAATACTTTTTGGAGATTTGGAGAAATATATGATTTTGATGTTGGAACTTCTAGTGATCATAATTATGGAATTACACCTCATTTTTCTTTCTTCAGAATATTTTTCATGACATTAGAGCTTATTATCTTTCCTGGCTTCCCTGTGATTCCCCATAATTCAACTTCCTTTCCTTCCAATTTTTTTTTCAAGAAAATTTCTTGAAAATTAAGAACTATCATCCCTAAAGATTGTAGCCATTGTACTCCTAGTACAACATCAACACCTCCCATTGGAATGGAAAGCATTAGAATATTCATTACTTATTTAGTCATGGTTAGCTATAAATTATGGCATTTTCCAGAGCAATTTATAGTTCCTCCATTTTCCACCATCACTTGACACTCGTGTTGTGTATATCAACACATCCACAACCACCACTCCACTTTTTCCAACCACCAGGCCCACCACATGTTTCCCACATGCTCTTCTATCTCCCCCCCCACTCCCTACACTTCTCTATCCCGCACAGCACCTACCACCTCATATGAAAACACTACACCAAGCATGCTAAATGCTGTTTATCTTCAATTTTGTAGTCAACCCTTGTATTGTGGAATCTTAGGTATAACCACTTCTATCTTATAGGAGATGGCACAGGACACCTATAGCCAGATTTTACACTCAATTTTTCTTTGCAACCTGAATGCCTTCTCTAATGAATCAAGTTCCCAAAGGAAAAACTCATGTTGGATGTTATCCTTTAAATTCCCTATGAAGACATCAATCTTGTGTTCCTATGGAATACCAGCTACCCTCATATTCAATTTTTGGAAGTCCTCAATGTGCTCCACCACTGAACCCCTTTATTTGAGATTTATCAATTGTCTAAAGATTGTGTTTATTTTTGTATCCTCATAATTTCCTATCATTTCCTCAGTAAAAAATGACCAAGTCACATTTTTTTTATGGGAGCAGGGCCATCGATACCATAAAAATTTATTTTCTTCTAAATATAAAGTTGCAAGGCATACCTTTTGTGTGTTTTTCACATTACTGAGATCAAAATATTGCTCCATCTGTAGTATCCATGTTACAAGATACTTTCCATCAAAATTCCTCATATCGATCTTTGGAATATGGTGGGTATTTGATCCAACATTAGAGTTCATGAAATCACGATTAACATTTATTTTTTTCTCATCATGGGTTTCCTCTACAATCGTTTCACCATTAGGAATAATGTCTTGTATCAACTTTGTCAAACCTTCCTTTAAATGTTCCATGTCTTCTTTTATATCATTCTTCATGTCTTCCATCTTGTCTTTCATTTTTTCTTCCATGTTTTCCATGCCATTCTTCAAACCATCCATCGTAGCTTCCATGCCTTTATTCAAACCCTGCATATTAGCTTCCACGCATTTCTTCAAATCATCCATATTATCTTCCACTCCCTTCTTCAAACCATCCATCTTCGCTTCCACACCTTTCTTCAAAACTTCCATTTCATTTTTTGTTGCTCTTTGTGACAACGAAATTTGGTGCACTTTCTCTTGTAAGTTTTAGATATCATGTTGCACTTCTTCATCTTCATCAGTCATAGTGGAGTATTCTGAGGGCTTAATTGGTGTTGAATTCTTTTTAGGGGGAATTTTAGAACCCAATACTGATATGTATGCTTCAATATTCCCTTGGAATCACTTCAAAATTATTTTTTCAAACAAGACTTATGCAATTTGAAAAAAAGACACACCTTTTTCTTGCTTTCGAGGAGCTTGATATTGAAATTGAATTATCTTTGTGATTTAGGATCTTCAATATATTGAATTTGGTCTTGTAGTAGCCCTTTGGATCTTATTTTTAATGCCACAGGTCTGACCTGACTTGGATATTTCAAGACAAAAGTATGCCCAATCTCCCACAATGGCTTAATTATGGACTAGTTTAGTAGAGCGAACTTGTACGACGTACCACGTGTCACTGGTTTTTCCTTCGGCTTTGAAATTGATACATAGGAACCTATAGTCTGTGTACTATCATCCACATTTTACAGAATTCGAATATAATGCTCAGAGAGAGAGCTATGACGATTTTCCCAAGGTCACATTTTTTAGATGAAATTCGGGAGCCTACAAAAACCCTAACTTCCACAGATCATATCTCTGAAAATATTGCAAACCAAGATCTGAAATTTTTACAAGAATTTCCTCAGTGTTTCATCTTCTTTTGGTAAACTTTTTGGCTTCTAAAGCTCCATAGAAAAAAATGTATAGCGAAAATTCCACGATGACCTGTTTGGAGTAGCGAAACCCTAGAATCGAAAGCTCTGATACCAAATGTTATGAAACTAGCTCTAAAAATAGAATAAAAGAGAGATTAACACCTTATAAATAAGAACTTCAAAGTGGAAACCTCCTTTAAATTACATAAATGAAAAATTCTTGGATGATACAAATCATAAAACCTCCTTTCTATATATAGAAGTCCATGTGGTCACAATATAATCCTAGCCGACCTAACAATAATAATGTAAGGGAACAATAATAACAATATGGGGGTTACAAGGGTACAAAAATAACCATAAGGGGGCTACAATAACAAAAATAAGGGACTACAGTAGTAATATAGGGCCCTAACAATCAACATCACAAAAAGGCATAATAGGAAACCACATCATTAGACAACGATATACACTAAAAAACTTGGAAGGTGAAAACGAGAAAAAAATGTATTTTATTATTAAATTTTCATGATGGTTTTCACTCATCACTAAGTGTCTTGTAAGGGATTTCATCCCTTAATCATTGTCGTAAAATTTTACAAATAAATATCCTTTAAATACAACATAACTAGATAGAAACTATTACAATCATCATGATATAATTTACCCACAAATCCTAAATATTTATCTCTTTGTGGCCTAGTTGTTCCCATTAGTGGACCATATTGTAACTCACACTCGCTAATATTCATGGAAAAATATTTATTTACCTACCAAAATGTTAAACATAACCTATCCTTTGCATAATTCACCATCCTTTCCTGCCATTACCATCGTCGGAAAACATTGATATCATGATTAGATAAAGTATTAATCAATCAGTAATAAATATTTAATAGTGATTGTTCAACATATATTCATGTGCATACATGAAAAATAAACACAATACCACGACATGATTCCACATGCATTACTCATATTCATATAAATTTCAAAACACGTCTATAAATAAAAGCACACATTCCTTTCCAAGAGGAAAACCACTACAACTGTCCCTGGCCTTTGTTCATGTAATGAAACAAAATTTATTCAAAAGTATCTAGAACTTAGTTGTTTTCTTTGTGTATGCAGTCATGTACTCTTTTCGAAAATAAATAATACAATATATATTATTCTTATGCATTTGAATGCATGTTCTTTTCCAAAAGAAAACTACCATATTATATATTATTCTTGTGCATGCAACTTCATGTTATTTCCAACAACATATTTTACAAAGGACAACTATTTTCATTAGCTATTGTACATGAAAATGCATTCTCTATTTCAAAATAAAGCTGACATAATAGTCATTATTTCCCTACACACAAGTACTTTTTATTTCAAAAATAAATTAACATTATAGTTATTCTTCTTCCAAGAAAAAACACTATTCTTTCATTCTTGCAAACACACTTTTATCTTTTCAAAACGGTTCCAAAATAAACACATATTATTTCTAAGAGAAATGAACATGATAACTAATGTTTTTTCCATCTCACACATATTGTTTTCCAAGAACTTAGCTGCTATTTACGTGTGTATAAGAACATTTTCTTCTTTTGAAGAAACTAGTAAAAATAATAGTATATTTTTTTAAATAAATATAACTGAATAGATACTCTATCCTTACATACAAAATCACATTTCGTTTCAAGAAATTTTTAATAATAGTATTACTTTCCATGAATGAATGAACTTATTTATTTTCAAGAATTGAAACATAATAGCATGTAATCACATATTTACATATTATTTTGAAGAAGTCAAACATAATACCATGGAACCACATGATGTTTTTCGAATGAATAATGTGACTTCTTTACATTCTATGTGCAATGTTCACAAGCATTTTCCTAATGAATCAATTCTTTGCATTCAATGTAAAAAATTATTTATGCATATCTCTCATGCATCAAATATTTTCATTTAATGTAAAAGCCTAGCTATGCATATTCATTATGTGTTGAATAATTTCATTCACTATAAAAATTTATCTACGATTTAAATAACTGTATAAATGATATCTTTTATTCATACCTCAAAAGTAAATGATTATAAAATGGAAAATCCATTGTGGGGTATAAATTTATTTACTAATGCATAAACCACAGTACTACCATTTATTCAACCTTCCATACCACACATGCAAAATATATAATAATTTTTTGGTAAATGATTATAAAATGTCATGCATTCTAGGGTCAAATTTTATTTATGAATCCAAAACAACATTACTTCCATTTATTCAACCTTCCATACCAAGCATTCAAACATACATTTTCCTCTGGCCAAAAGGAAGATAATACCATAGCTAATCCCCTTATACATTCTAATCCCCTTATGTGATTGCACATTTCTTTCCTCAAGAAATATAATACCAAAACTATTATTTTCCATGCATGCAAGTGCATTTGTTTCTCTAAATAATCTTCTAAAAGGAAGATTAACACAACAGAGCATGCAATTATAAGTTCTTATTTCCAAGAATTTAATACAATAATCTATGCATGGACATCTTTTCTTTTCTCTTCCTTTTTTTTCAAAATTTCTAGCAGAACAAATATTCCTTTTTTCCCTTGCATACAAATATATATTTATTTTCCATTGAAGCTTATCACACTAATTATTATTTTCCAAAATATAGCTAACTCACTAGTTATTATGCATGCAAACGCAAAAAAAATTCTATCATTTCACACATCGGATACCTACACACATCAGATACCTACAGAATATTTCCTCAAGAAATAGCATGAATAACAAATCCTTCTCAAATAACACACACAATTAACTTTTATGAAAAGGCTTAGTGAAAATTTTCTCAAGAAGGTTACTTATCTCGTTACCATTCCTGTAAATTAATAGATTCATTTCCAATAGATTAAATAATAGATATTATACTTATTCACATAAGCACATAACCTATTTAACAATGTTTCTCTTTCGAAATCTAATCCATAGGAATCATGTGAATATTCAGGGTAACATTTTAAATGAAATAACCTAGTTTCTTTGCTCTTTCATAAACAAAGTTTACATGCATTTCTTCTTTTTATGGATTCTTTATATTCTTGTATGCACGGTTCCATGTATACTTTTCAAGAAATCTAAGACATCATAGATATTTTTCTTGCATGTAATCTTTTTTTTCCTTTTTCAATAAATTAAATGTATAGTAGCTATTTATTTGCAAGTAAACATGTAATTATCTTCGAGAATTCTTACGAAAATATACCCAAGAAAACTTATTTATCTTTTTACACACAAACCCCTACATTCCTTTGAAAAGTGACGTCGATTATTTTACGAAATATTAAGACAATGAATTTGTCTTTTACCATGATATCTCTCCAAGAATAAACGTGGCTAATATTTTTATGCAACGATTCATAAGCACTCTTTCATTTCCTTTCAAGAACATGGGTAAGAGATTCAAATTCAAATTATTATTCTTTCAAGAGACAAAAAAAAAAAAAAACACACACATTTATTTTTCCAAAAAGGGAATAATTGCTTATCTCTCAATAGTTGATTCTTACTTGCGACTTATGCTTATATTTATTAAATTATGGCACCATGATTCGAAGTTGGTGAAACTATTGTTCACCATTAACACTAACACTTTGTTCCCTTAGCACAACTAAAAGCACCAAGGGATTTCATACTCTTTTCTCTATTTTAGTGAATAGTGTTGGCTAAAAGGGAAATGGCTCACAACCGCGATTGAATTTCACTAGATAAAATGAATCCTCAGATCCAAGATTCACCCTTCGGATCTTGAAGTATACAAAATATATATATATATATAATCTTGATGCCATTGAGAACCTTACCATAACTTATCAAAAATATCTGGTGAAATACTCTACAATCGTCGAAAGAAAGAATTTTAGAAGAAATACTGTGGAATACAACCTATATCACTAGTCATTTCCACAAAAATGTATTTTTGTTATTACTATTACGCAACCAATTATATAGGAGTTACTCATGTGACTTATTGTCTCCATTAAATTCCAGAAGAGAGAATAAGATTATCCTTTGGAAGCTTCCCCTCTAAAATGAATACCCCCCTCCATTTTCCTCCCATTGTCACATAAACAAGAAAATAACACGGAAACTCCAATGGTTGTTTGTAACCAGTGAAAACATAACTATCTCATGAAAATTAATTTCCATTAAATTAATAATATTTTTTTGAACATTGAATGTGGATTCATAGTGATAGGGATATTACATACCCCCCCCTAAATATAACATTGTCCTCGATGTTCATCAGTAACTTCTACACATCAATAGCAATGTTAACAACCCAAAAGGGGATCCTTCCCCTTCAAAATGAATGGAACCATTTCCAAGGAATACCACTAAATTAAACAAGAATTTTTTTTATTAATATTCTTAAAAATTTATAGCGAAAAAGAAATTTTTACATTCCAACACTTAGTCATTATTAAATTTCATAGAAACAAAAACAAAGTCTCTATATAAACTTACCATTACTTACCAATTACTCTTTTAAAGTCATGATCGATTATGTAAAGCACTGAGAGAGTGGTTTGACAACCAAAAAACAAACACATTCTAACATATAATCAACAAATCCAACATAATTACATTAGTCACAACATTTTTAATCAAATGAAATACTTTTAACTATCAATCAATTATCCACTTTCAGGTGATATTTTAATAATAGTTATTATGAAACCAGCTCCAAAAATATAATAAAAGAGAGATCAACACCTTAAAAATAAGCCACTTCGAGGGGGAAACCTATTTACATTACATAAATGAAAAATTATTGGACGATACAAATGACAAAACCTCCTTTCTATATATAGGAGTCCATGGGGTCAGAATATAATCCTAGCTGACCTAATAATAATAATGTAAGGGAACAATAATAATAATAATTGGGTTACACTAACAACAATAAGGGGATACACTAGTATTATAGGGACCTAACATCCCCCTCTCCTTGAAACAAGTTTTTCCGTCAATTTTTTATTATTTTTGGATGCTTCTGTATAAAATTATCATCCTCCCATGTGGAATCTTCAATGGGTAAGTTCTTCCAATTGCTGAGATACTCTAAAATTGATTGATTTGGTAGTTGTCAAGTTGTTGGTTTTGTGACTGCTCCAGAACTTATTTTCCTGTGATGTTGATCTTCTTGATGTTTCATTCGATTCTACACCAAAGTTAGGTTATCCCTTGAGATTTGGAGAACCTCTTGTTGATGCTCGATGTGATATTCCACTACTTTATCATCCATATTGCCTTTCATTTGATCCTTCAAATGGTCCAACTTAGCCTCCATTTTTCCTTTTAAACCATATATGTCATATTTGATTTCTCTTTGTAATATCGAAATTTGTTGCACTTGGTACCATAATTTTGATATCTCATATTGTAATTCTTCCTCTTCATGCATCATAGTATAGATTTCTGAGGTTTTAATGGTAGTTGAATTTTTTTTATGCGGAACTTTAGAACCCAATACTGATATCTATTCTTCAATATGCCCTTGGAATCACTTCGAACTGATTTTTCAAGAAAGACGTATGAGATTAAAAAAAAAATACACACCTTTTTCTCGCTTTTGAGGAGCTCGAGATTGAAACTAAATTATCTCTATGATTTTGGATTTTCAATATATGAATCTCGGTCTTGTAGTATTCCTCTAAATATTCTTTCAAATGCCACAGGTATGAACTAATTATGGACTGGTTCAGTAAAATGAACTTTTACGGTGTACCATGTGTCATTGTTTCCTCCTTTGGCTTTGAAATTGTTACACAGGAAATTGCATTTCATGTACTTGCAGCCACTTTTTACAGAATTCCATTTTGATGCTCATAGAGAGAGTTATGATGATTTTCCCACAGTCACCTCTTTGACATGAAATTCAGGAGCCTGAAAAACCCTAACTTCCAAAAATCATATCTCTAAAAATATTGTGAACCAAGATTTGAAATTTTTAAACAAAGTTCCTCGAGATTTCTTCTTCGTTTGATAACAAATCCAGCTTCTAAACCTTCGTAGAAAAAAATTATAGTGAAAATTCCATGATGACTTTTTTGGAGCAGCGAAACCCTAGAATCCAAAGCTCTCATACCAAATGTTATGAAACCATCTCCAAAAATAGAATAAAAGAGATATAAACGCCTTAGAAATAAGCCACTTTGAGGGGGAAACCTCACTTACATTACATAAATGAACGATTGTTGGATGATACAAATGAAAAAACCTCCTTTCTATATATACGAGTCCACGGGCTCATAATATAATCCTAGTCGACCTAACAATAATAATATAAGGGCACAATAATAACAATATTGGGGCTACAGGGGTACAAATATAACAATAATGGGGCTACACTAAAAACAATAAGGGGATACACTAGTATCATAGGGACCTAAAAATAGTACTTCTACAAGCCTCAAAGAGAACCTAGTTCTCTAATCATCAAAATGATTAATAACTGCCCCAAGTGCATACTCATCTTAGCCCCTGCTAAAAACATCCATACATTATTTATAAAAGTACTCAGATAGCATGTAACTCTCTACTCATCGAAATTATCAGTAATTCCATCAAGTGAAAACTATCATATCCCCTAGTAAATACGTTCACAAGATTGGTCGTAACATAAATGAACCTACTCTTCCAGTAATTCCTTTCTGAGCACTAGGATCCTTTCTTGTCAAGATGTACATAAAATTCTTACACAATTATATAGAAAAAATAATTTTTAACCAAACACATAGCCCATTAGCTAATTTGTTATATTATGAGAACCACGATGTTAAAAGATGCTCCTCCTAACCAATGGGAATTGGTTTCCACAACCATACTGAGCCAATTTCACAACCAAAAAGTTCTCTAACTGAGACCGTAGAAGGTATTGTTCGGAATCACACTAGACAACAATGTAGAGAATTCCAATTACCACAAAACTTCCAATAAATGATTCCTCTTAGATGTGTCTTGCCTATTCCTCCGACATTTTCCCATATATGAGGAATTTTTGGCCTCCTCCAGTAGGCTCAAAAATCAACTGATTTTTCTCGGGACTTTCCCCTCTTCACCATCTTGTCCAACTATTTTCCTTTACTGATATCATTTATATCTAGGGAGAGGAAATCGAGGAAGGAAACCGCCATTAACCCGTCTAGGTATGCAATTTCCATAAACCAAAGGAATTATGGCCTTTCAAAATTGTACATAACTATGTGGTAGGTCAACCCTTTTCCCACTATAATTTACATAACTCACCATTTACATATTATCATTAAATCAAAGGAACATTTAGGTATATCGTGCATTCATACTTGAACCTCAGCATGGGTCCCACACCATCTAAAAGTTAATTGACAAGAAAAACATAATTGCAATCACATGTCATACGCATAATATTTATTTCAAAATAACCATCATGCATTTTAGAAAAATGTTATCATATTGTGTATATCATAACATTATACTTTCTATTTTTCAGTTGAAAATAAAATTTCAACATTTATCTTTCATAGGTCCTTATGTTTCCACTTAGCTACCCCTTCTTAATTACATTAGAAATATTAGCTACAATTGTTTCTAATAAAATCATACCTTCTAAAAAAGACTGTTATTCACAAAAAATACTTTGAATGTTAAAACGAAGTTTCTATAAAGTTATTTTTCCAAAACAACAATTAAGGGAAAACTACTTTAATCATTAACATTCCAATAGTTTCTAACTCGTGCAACATGTATTTTCCTTTAATACCACTTGTAACAAGTTTCAATTAGAATTGATTCATGCATATAATTTTAATAGGTAGTCATGAAATACTAACTAATCAATGCTACCAATCATCCTAATTCAATCATGACAAGAATCATTTAGCAACTAGCTAATAAATTCAAGTCTCACTACTTGACTCATTTTTTATTTTTAACATCTAAATATGTTCTTTCAATATTATTTTATAAAATTCCATCCTCCTCTTCAAGGATTTTCCCCATATTTTATATTCATGCATTCATTCATTATAAGTAATGCATTGTAACTTTATACATGTTCATTAAATGTATCATTAATATTTCATATTTTAAAAGGTCGGTAGTCACCTCTCATTTTCACTAGTGAGTTCTTAGGATTGTTCATAGGTGAAACAATGGTTTTATTGTCTTTTATCCTCATCAATATTAAAATGTCATGAGCACAATTTTTTAGTAGAATTTATTAATTACTACTATTCAATGTGGCTATCAACATGCATCATGCATCTCATTTCAAAATTAGTCTACTACACATATTGATATGTAGTTTGTTACAATCATACCAGATCTCATGCCCACTAGTATCAGACCTCGACTTATTTTCCACTTAATAATTCCAAAAAGGTTCTAGTGTTGTAGAAATATTTAAATAGATTCAATTGATCTTGTAATGTACTAAAAAAAAATATTGAATCACTTCTACAAATTGCGAAAACAAATTTTGATCACACAATTACATAACAAGTAAGAGAAAGAAATTATCAATCACACAACACAAGATGTATCTACGTAAAAAATCTTCTCGAAACCCCAATATCTGTATCTTGAATAAAGTCAAGACCATGAAACAATAAAATTCTATTTCCCTCATTGAGAAACCTCTGTACTCTATTGATTGTGTCACTCTGATATATGCAAAATAGGTTCAATACTTAACCAATTCTCAACCTCTATCTAACCACCCTTGCTTATGCATTCTTGGAGGGATTTTAGCCCTATAAATAAGGAAATTCAAGAGAACTTACTGTGAAATTTTTTCAAGGCATTCCGATGACCTCATGCATGACCTGTAAAATTTTCTATTTATACAACTGATAGTCATCTTCCTTTTAACCCCAATCTCAACCTGTCCTTCCTTAGAACTAATATGCAACAACTATTTATAGATAATTATCAGTTAATTTATTGACCACTACTCGTGGATTAAATAAAATTTAATTCACTGGACCTATCAGTAGCTCATCTCTCAGTTATATCTAGATAAACTAATTTAAACTCAAATAATTGAGTTCACTAATTACAACTCACAAATAACTGTAACTGGACCCGCTGAAACTTAGAAAGAACTCTACATGCCTCTAGTTTTGCCTCCAACTTGAATTAATTGAGAAAACCAAGCCTTCCTCACTTAGTTAACACTTACAAGTTGTCATGTGGTGGAATTAAAATTTTACTTCTAATTTAATTAAGGGAAAATTAAATCAGAAGCACCCTCGGGGTGCCATTTCTTGGTTCCATTTCAACACTCCATCTCAATAAGAAAGGGATTATCTGCTACCTTGATCCTCTCCCTGTGGAACCATAATTTTATTCTTTCCATTTCCTTCGTCAAGATGTCTACATTATGCTCCTTCATGTGAATGTACTATAATGGCTTAATGTGTGTCTCAATGTAATATTTGAGATCGTGATATCAGATATAAATATGCTTGGAGTTGTCATGAAAAAATGGATTAATAGAGAGTTTGATGCAACTCTGGTTATCACAATATATCACTGTTGGATCCATCTGTCGACCAAACAAACCAAAAAGTATCTTCCTCATCTAGATGACCTCCAATGTTACCTAACTAGCTACCATGTACTCTTCCTCTGATGAACCAAGCGAAACTTATCTCTGTTTGCTATTGTACCAGGAAATTACTGATGATCCTATGCTGAAGATGTCCCTTGATGTGCCCTTCCTATCCGATACACTCCATACCCAATAATCATCGGTGAGCCTTGAAGCTTCACTCCCTCTATCCTCCTATACCATTTCCCATTCTCTATAGTTCCTCTGAGATATCTCAACCCATGCTTTCTTGCTTTCCAAAAGAGCTTGGTTGGCATAACCATAAATAGAATAAGCTAGTCAATTGCATAGCATATGTCTGGATGTGTTTTCACCAAATACATGAGTGAACCCAGAAGCATCCTGTAAATAGTAGCATAAACTACTTCACCTAAGGTAGCATCCTCCTTCCCCTTGTTTCCAGATAGGGGAGTATCCATGGGTTTGCAACCCTCCATGTGAAATTTCTTTAGGATCTCGTTCGAATAGTTTCTCTGAGTAAAAATAGCTCCCCATATCTTTTCCATATTTCCAATCCCAGGAAATAGTACAAGAGCCCCATGTCCTTCATCTAAAATTCTCTTTCAAGATCCTATTTACAAGACTTGATGAGCTGCTCATAACCTATTAGTATTATATCATAAGCATAAAGTATACCATTCAAAATCTTATCATCTACCACAATATCATAAAGGTTCACATCTGTTTCACTCTTTTTTTTTTTTTTTTTTTTTGCTCGTTTAGACTAATCCTAATCTTCCCATTTTTTTCTCCTTCCATTCCACCCATGGGTTTCAAACCGGCGACCTTATAGAACGGAGTGCCTTAACAGTGCACCCCATCACCGACTATTCTACACCACATGGGCTACATCTGTTTCACTCTTAATGAAGCCCAAACCGATGAAATAGTTTTTTATCCTTGTTTACCAAGCACGAGGTGCTTTCTTCAACCAATATAGTGCTCCCTTGAGTCTGCACACATGTGACTCCCTATTAAAGGTATCAAAACCTTTCGACTGCTCAATGTACAACTCTTCCTGAATCACCCCATTGAGGAAGGTTGTATTTACATCCATCTGATGTACCTTCTATCCCATATACACTTAGCATGCAAGGATGGATTCGATTTATGATTACCTTGTGACTGGTGAAAAATTATCATCATAATCAATACCCTCCACCTAAAAGAAATCTCTAGCCAAACATATCATCTTGTGCTTCTCCACACTCCCATATGTTGCCTGCTTCACCTTGTATATCGACCTATATCATATAACCTACTTCCCCTCCATTCTTGGGATAACTTCACATGCATTGTTTATGATAATGGAGTCATACTGTTCAACCGTGGCATCAATCGAAATTGGTTGTTGCACTCCTTCCTCAACAGAGGTTGGTTCTATGTCTACACATTCATTCATAAGACAAATGTATCCAATGTATCGCTCTGAGGTCCTTCTCTATCTACATTGTGATGTGGGTTCTCCCACATTATCTCTCAAATATAGAAACAATCTGTCAGACTCTCTAGTGTGCTTCCTTCGCTATATGGCAGATGGCCATGCGTGAGTGGGTTCTTCCACTATCTGTTCCGCTGATTTTTGCTACTCCACATTGTGAGGTTCTTCTTTTAGAGCCAAGAGATCCTCAATTGCATGCAACTAAGCCTCCCTCTCAAGATAAATTCACATAGCCTTTTCTTCATTGAATTTAACATCTCTTCTACCCACTATCATCCAGTGTGCTAGAGAGTACACCTAATAGTTGTGAGGCATATTAGTGTACTCCAAAAATATACCAAACTCAGTTGTTGGCTCTAGATTCTTCCTGACATCTTTGGTCACATGGAAATCAATTGGTGAACCAAAAATTTTAAAATGTGACATATATGTCTCTAATGTACTCATCCCAAGTATCCAATGAGGACACTTGTTCTGCACAAATACTGTTGTATTGTATTCTTTCACCCACAGATGCAACGATATGCCTTGATCATGAAACATAACTAATTTTACTCCCACAACATTTTTTTTCTTCCTTTATGCAACCCCATTCTATTGCGGGTTATGAGGTACTATCAATTCCCTTCAAATTCCTTATGAAGCACATAATTGTTTGAATTCGTTAGAGACATATTCTCCAACATTGTTGCTCCTCAAAGCCTTCACCTTCTTCCTTGTATCTTTCTCCAGAAGTAATTTGAACTCAAAAAACTTGGATAACGTATGCTATTTCATATACATGATGAAAATCCAACACTTTCGTGAAAAATCATATACATAAATCACATAATCTATATTTTTTGTTGTGGAAGCTATCAAGAATGGTCCACACACATCTGAGTTAACTCTCTCAAGGATCACCTTTGCAAGGCTTTCCTTATCATGAAAGGTGGATTTGGTATACTTCCCCAATGTACACACTTTGCGTGTATCTATCTATGCAAGTGCAGCCTTTGGAAGCCCTATAGAAATATGTTGCATGATATTCAAAGCACCATGGTGTAGATGGACGAATCTCCTGTGTCATAAATAGTTGATGTCTCAACTCTCCACCTTCTCTGCTTTCATGCTCAAGGTAGCACAATCTTCTACATCCAAATTTTAAAGGTCCTTTACTCGAACCCCAATATTTTTCACCTTTCATGTGGCTTTGTCACGAAGTAACACCTTTCCTTCATTGAATACTACATCATATCCACAGTCTTCCAACATAGCAAAAGAAATGAAATTATTCTTTAAATGAGGAACCTACATGACATATTTTAATGTAAGTGGATTACCTGACTCCTTATGAAAGATAATTGTACCTACACTGGTAGCAGTATACCTCTTGTCATCTCCCATCTCAATGTGCATCTAGAGATCCTTCTCTTATAAGCTACTGAAGAATTATTTGTTGCCAATGATATGGAATGAATATCCACTATCTACGTACCACACATAACCCATTAATTTTGACACCATGCATGCCATGAGAGTGAAATCCAACTCGAACTGTGAAGAAATTGCCTCACCTGCTACTCCTCGTAAGGCCTTATTCTTGGTCTTCTTGTGCGGAAAATTTGTAGCATAGTGTTCAAGCTCATGACAGTGAAACAATTTTACCTTTGAAAAGTATCACTTGTTGCATACCTTACTAGACTCTGATTTTGAATGGGACACCTTCCATTTCCATTTCTTTTCCTTTAAATCGAAGGTACAGTTCTCCTCATAATCTGTATTTTATTAGGATCGCTCTTTGGTGCTCCGAAATATATTCTCGTAGCCATTCAGACCACAATCACTCCCACTCTTGTAGTTTCTCCCTACCATTCACAGAGTCCTGATAGCTATGCCATATTTTGGGAAGCCCTAGAAGTGGTAGGCTCACCAAATCATCCTGGGAAACTATTACCCCAACACTTCCAATCTCATATTGACATTGAGTGAACTTCACCAAGTATTTTTGGATCGTGTCACCCTTCTCCATATTTATCTTTATGAACTTGTCCTTTAGCGCCAACTTCTTGTGGTTGCTGCTATTCTGAAACAAATATGTTAGGGCCTTCCACATAGCATATGGAGTTTCCTTTCCATGGATATTTGAGACAATATGATATCAAACTAATTCTAACAAGATCCTTCTCATATTTTCTACATTCTTCTTCCATGCATAAAGAAGTTGAGAATCTTGTGTTGTGGGCTAGGGAATATCACTTTCTATGAATGGCTTCATTTTTTTGTCCCCTAGCACTTCCTCCATTGTGTCCTTCCATGCTAGGTAATTCAAATTTCCCTCAATGGAATATTTGAGTCTTAATCCATTGAAAGACATCTTGATCTGTTGTTGGTCCTGAAGAATAAATCTGAAAATTCGATGTACCTTTTAAAAATTAACTTTGGTTCTTTTCTTGTATTATGATTCCTGCTCTTATACCATGCATAAATATCTAAATGGATTCAAATTATATTTAAATGTACTAAAACAAAATACTAAATCACTTCAAAAAATTGTGGAAACCAATTCTGATCGTATAATCACATAACAAGTAAGAGAGAAAAATTATGAATGACACAATGCAAGATGTATCTGGGGAAATCAACTTCTCAAAACCACGTTATTTTTATATTTCATAAAATCATGGTCATGAAACAATATAATGTTATTTCCCTCACTGAGAAACCTTTGCACTCTAGTGACTGTCTCACCCTGATCTAGGAAAAATTAGCCCAACACTTACTACGCATTCTTGTCTGAAAAACCATTACTACGCATTCTTGGTGTAATTTTGGCCCTATTAATAAGGAAATTTCCACAAAATTATTGCACAATTACTTCAAGCCATCATGATGACCTCATGCATGACCTGTACAATTTTCTAATTATACAACTGATAGGTATCTTCCCTTTGACCCAAATATTAATTGGGCCTTCCTTAGAAATAACATGAAACAAATATTTATAGTGAATTATAAGTTAAATTATTGACTATTACTTGTGAATTAAATTAGATTTAATTTAGTGGACCTATCACTAGCTCATCTCTCAGTTAGAACTGGTTAAACTGATTTTAACTCAAATATCCGAGTTAACTAATTACAACTAAAAAATGACTGTAATTGGACACCCTAAAACTTAGGAAGAAATATACATGCATTCAGTTTGACCTCCAGCTAGAATTAATTGAGCTAACTAAGCCTTCCTCACTTATTTAATGCTTACAAGCTATCATGTGACTGAATTACAATTTTACGTCTAATTTAATTAAGGGAAAATTAAAGCAGAAGCCTTCTTTGGGTGCCATTTCAACAAGTGCTACAACCATTAGTTCTGATACCACTTGTAGCATCCCCTGGTAACCTCTCATAAAAGGACATAGGATTAAGAAATGTTTACACAATTTACCCACTTGTAACTTTTTGAATTCGTATTCCATATTCCTTCATTAACCATTAGATATATCCTTCATCATTTTATAGAGTAACTTGAGTAAAGGAATAGTAAGTTACACAACCAATATCTACCATTGTTTTAGAAAGCTATCATAAACTTCCTTACGTAACATTGCATAATTTCCATGATTATTTTAATTCAGTTAGTTAATAAAATTTTTGATATTATAAAAATCACATCATGCAAGGAATCAACATCTTAAAAATGGCATAACAGACAAGCACATCATTAGACGTTGATATACCCTCAAACAATGATAGGGTGAAAATGAGAAAATGTTAAATTTTATTATTAAAAACTTGTGATGGTGTTCACCCCTCACTCAATGGCTTGTAAGGGATTCCATTCCTTAACCATTGTCATAAAATATTAGAAAGAAATATATTTTAAATACAATATAAAATAGTTATAATATATTACAATAATCATGCTATCATTTAATCACAAATCGTTAATATTTATAGCTTTGTGGCCTAGTTTTTCCCATCACTGGAGCATCCTCCAGCTCGCACTCCCAAATCTACATATACCATTAGTTCTCTACCTACCACGATGTTAAACATAACCCATCCTTTGCATAAGTCACCATCCTTTCCTTCCATTTTTTTCATAAAAAAACTTTGATATCATGATTAGATAAAGTATTAATCAACCAATAATTAATCTTCAATAATTATTCTTCAACATCTATTGTTGTTTATACATCAAATTTAAATAAAATATCGCGACATGCTTCCTTTAAAAACAATGTACACACATTAATCATAACCATATAACTATGTAAGCACGCTTATAAAATAAAAGCACACATTTATTTCCAAGAGGAAAATGATAGAAAATGTTCTTGATCTTTGTGCATCTAATGAAATAAAATTTATTGAAAAGTAGCCAACCCTTAGTTGTCTTATTTGTTTATTCCTTCATTTACTCTTTTAGAAAATAACTAATACAATATTTATTATTCTTATGCATGTGAATGCATGCTCCTTTCCAAATGAAAACTCACATAATAAATATTATTCTTTCACATGCAACTGCATGTTATTTCCAACAACATATTTTTCAAAGGAGAGTTATTTACAATAGCTATTGTATATGAAAAATACATGCTCCATTCGAAAACAAAGATAACATAATCGTCATTATTTCCTTGCACATAATTACTTGTTGATTCTGAAACAAATTAACAAGTTAATTATTCTTCTTTCATGCAAAAATAATTTTTTTTCTCAAATGACCAAGTGCATAGAAACCACTCTTTCATGGATGCAAAAACACTTTTCTCTTTTCAATGAGGTGGAAAAATAAACGCATATTCTTTCTAAGAGAAATGAGAATGATGAATAATGTTTGTGCATCTCACATATATTGTTTTCTAAAAACTTAGCAATATAACTGTTATTTATGTGCATATAAGCACATGTTCTTCTTTTCAAGAAACTAATTGAGATAGTAATATATTTTTTTAAATAAATAAATCCCAATATTTTCTTTATCCTTGCATAAAAAATAACATTTATTTTCAAGAAATTTAACATAATAGTTTTACTTTTCACGCATGGAAGAACTTATTTATTTTCAAGAATTGAAAAACAATAGCATGCAATCACATGATCCTTTTCAAAAGAATAATGTCACTTCTTCACCTTCTATGCGAAATTTTCAAATTCATTTGTTCATGCATCGATTATTTGCATTCAATGTCAAAATTATATATGCATATCTCTCATGGATCAAATATTTGTACTCAATGTAAAAGCATATCTATGCATATTTCTTATGCATTGAATAATTGCATTCACTATAAAAAATTATCTAAGTATTAAATAATTATATAATTTTTATATTTTATTTAAACCTCAAAAGTAAATGATTATAAAATGGAAAATGCATTCTAGTGTCAACATTTATTTACGAATGCAGAAACCACATCACTACCTTTTATTCAATCTTCCATACCATGCGTGTAAGATGCATAATAAATTTTTTGGTAAATGATTATAAAATGGAAAATTCATTCTAGGGTCAAATTTTATTTACAAATACAATAACAATATTACTAACATATATTCAACCTTGCATGCCACGCATGCAAACAAATATTTTCCTCACCAAAATAAATTTAATACCATAGTTAATCCCCTTATGCATGCAAACGTTTATTTGGTTCCCAAAAGGATACTAACGTAAAAAATATTATGTGATTTCACCTTTATTTCTTAAAAAAATATAATACCAAAACTAGCATTTTCTATGCATGCAAGTGCATATGCTTCTCTAAAAAAACTTTGATCTGTATTTGAAAGCTTGAGAGTTTATGGTGAAATTTACAAGTCAAGTGATTAGGTGTTGTAAACACTTATGTCAATTTCATTAACACATTAGCATGCTTTAAAACACAGTTTTTCATATAATAAAGAAGACATTAATACCATAACAATACACACAATAAATCATATGATGAAGGAGTTCACCCCTCCTAGGCTACATCTCCTGGTCCAAATTTCAATGTTGGGCCCCTTTCATTATGCTCAAAAATATGTGTTTACATCAAGTTACAGTGCCCAAAATTCTAAAACAATGTCTCCAATGGCCCCAAAATAGTAAAAAACCCTTAGCTGGGGTTTTTTTTGCACCCAAAAAATGTCAAAAACTCACTAATTTGTGCTGTAATGATGTTTTCAGCTAACTCTCCCACAATTCATAGTTCCATGTAATTAGTTCTATAATTTCCTCCTTTAGTGGCCATTTGGGTTGAATGCGTTGAGTTGATTGTGGGTTGGGGTTAGCGGAACCCTGCGAAAGGCAGGTTTTTCTCCCTGCCCGTCGGCTGGACTATGGCATCGAACCTTAACTGTTGTGGCATGTGCGATGCCTCATGTATTAACCGACCTCCAAACATAACTGCCAGTTCCAAACTATACTCTGCTCAAACTGTGGATAAACCTTGTTATAAGGTTTATGGATGGCATATATGGTATGGCCCATTGGTTTTAATACATTTTCATTGAAATTTGGTTAATAAATTTAATATAATGTTTTTGGGTCAGGGTTAACCCCTGACCCTGGTTGGTGGAGCAAGGTCTAGGGTTAACCCTGGTCCCCACCTTCAAATATGAAATCGTAAACCTTAAATAACACTTTGATACCATATATAATAAGAAATAATGTAGTGGAGGTGGTGGAAGGATTATTTGTATTATATGAGGTTTGATGTTCAATTCCCCCAGAGGTTGCTCAACCTCCATAAAACAATTTACATGTTTGAGAGGAGGCCACATGGTAGCCACTGATTGGCCCACATGGCTCTCCCTCATTAGGCCACCACAACAACCATTGAACCAATAGAAAACCCTGAAATTTGAACGAGTAAAATAATTACAAGTGTCAACCATGCATTTTCTGATTGAGGATTCCTTCCTAGTATGGCTGAGTTAGTGTACGGACTGCTGACTGGACATCCTTGCAAACTCAATTTTAAAATTTTTATTTGTTTCCCATTTCGAATAGAACATGATATCAAGAGCATACGATTTCAGATTTGAGTGAAAAAATTTGCATTTGATTCATGGAGATGGGATCTACACTTTGGCACTGGTTTCGAGCCAATCTCAGCACTTTGAATTTTGAACACTTTCTTGATCCACTAGATCGTTCCTCCCCACTAGAATATTTTGGACCCCAAAATATCACTTTCAGTTAACAAATAGATAAGGGTAAATTTCTGTCACCCTTCCAATCTCAATCCCTTTGGATTTTCTTGGATTTGTTCCCTTTAGCCCTACATGAAGGTACTCCATGTTCCCTCATTTTGAAGTCCTTATTTTTCTTTCAAGGATGGTGTCTTGCTGCAATTATTCAAGATATTTAGGAGATAAATATTCAATTGAAGGAATCAGAACATTCTCTTCTTTATCTTCAATCAAATTAAGGTCATATAATCTTAATTTATCAACATTAACAACTGCATAAATTTTCATATTTGAAGGAAAATCACATTTGAAGGCATTATTATGAATATTTTCCATAATTATGAATGGCACATATGGAATTGGTTTCAACTTTTTACCTTATTCTTGGAGTCTCTCCTTACTAATGTGAAGCCAAACTTCATCACCAACTTGGAAACTATGATCCCCACGATGAATATCATGTCTTGTATTATACTTGACTTGACTCTTCTCCAACTGTTCTTGAACTGTTTGATGTACCAATTGAAATTGTTCAATAAATATTTTTCCTTTGTATATGTCATTATGACCATCAATAACAACATATTTCCCAAAGATAAAATATAAAGGATATTTGGGGAAGTATCCCAAGCATGCCTCAAATGGATATGTTTGAGTTGATGAATGCTTGGCATGGTTGTAAGCATGCTGACTATAGTGTAAATTTTAATCCCACAATTGAGGATGCTTCCTCTAATACCAATGAAGAATATGTATCACCATTTGATTCACCACATCTGTTTGGGGATGGAATGTTGTACTCTTTTTCAATTTTGTGTCCACGAGTCCCAAAAATATTGACCAAAATTTCCCCATAAAGTGAGAATATTGGTCACTAATAATGGATGTGGAAAACCCAATATATACCCATACATTCTGAAAGAATAACTGAGTAGTATGTTTAGATGTAACCTACTTTTTACAAGGCATCAAAATACAAATTTTGTGGAACCTATCCAAAACTACATAACGATAATCATGATGTCTTCTAGACATAGGTATACCTCCTACAAAATCCATAGAAACACTCTCCAATGGATAAGAAGGTACTAGAAGTGGTGTATACAAACCAAAATTTCTATTTTTAGGCTTACTGATATCACATAATGAATGTCCTCTTACAAATCATGAGACACTTTCAAGCATACAATGCTAGTAACAATACCTCTGTAATTTTCCCAGCGTCTTATCTACACCAAAGTGACAACCAATAAGAGAAGTATGTTCTTCCCTTATTATGTTGACTCTCTCTCCCTATGGAATACAAATCTTACCAAGATAGTACAATAATTTATTATGCACAAGATAATCCAAGTCCTCTAGTTCATTACCTTGACACAAAGTCGCATATACATATTTGAAATCATTATCTAAAGAATATTTCTCAACATATTTCAAATCATTATCTAAAGAATATTTCTCAATATATCTCTCATGCATGAAAAAATTATTCTTAATAATAATGGATGAAAAAAAAATTGCTCTAGAAAGCTTATCAGAAACCATGTTATGAATACCTTTCTTATACCTTATCACCAAGTGTAATTGTTGAAGAAATCCCATCCTTTGAAAGTGCCTCGATTGTTGCAACTTTTTTTATGATTGTAAGTATTTCAATGCATGATGATCCATGTGAATGATTGTTTCCTTACCTATCAAGTAGTGTTTCCACTTTTTCACACTTTGCACCAATGCATACAATTACTTGTCATATGCAGGACAGTTAATAACAGCACCATTAAAACTTTATAGTTGAAAATAAATGGGATTACCATGTTGCATTAGGAATAATACCATGGCATAGTCACTTGCATTAGTCTATATCTCAAATTACTGCCTCAAGCTAGGAAGTGCAAGTATAAGAGATGAACTGATATTTTCCTCTAATGCATCAATTTTTTTTTCTTCTTTCTGTTTTCGTCCCCACCGAAAAACCTTATTCACACTTGTCAATGCATGCAATGGAGTTGCAATAGAATAAAATTTAGAAATAAAATTTCTCCAGTATTGGGTTTCTCACAAAAAACTTCAGACCTCTATCACTTTTTTGGGCTTTGGCCAATTCAAAATGACATCAACTTTGGAGGGATCTATTTTCAAGCCACCTCCTCCAACAATATTACCCAAGTAGAATAAATAAGTATTTCCAAATTCACATTTTGGCATCTTTAAAAACATTTTTTCTTTATTGAGGACATCTAATACCTGCTAGACATGCATGCCATGTTCTTCACGGGACTTTCTGAAAATTATTAAGTCATCTAAGTAGACTATCACAAATTCATCTATAAAAGGCCTCAATACAGCATTATCCACACACATGAAAGTAGAAGGAGCATTAGAAATTCCAAAGGGAATAACCAACCATTCAAACAAGCCTTTTTTTTTAATGTTGTCTTCCATATGTCTCCTTCACGGATCCTAATTTGATTATAACCACTCCTCAAGTCCAACCTAGTGAAATACACAACATATTTTAATTGGTAAAGTAAATCATCAATTCTAGGAAGAGGACAACAGTTCTTTACCATAATATTGTTCAATGCATGGAATTCCACGCACATGCGCCATGTTCCATATTTCTTTGCAACTAAAACAATAGGTGAACTGCATGGCGAAGTACTTGGCCAGATGATACCCCTGTCAAGAAACTCTTCGTTTTTTTTTTTTTTCTACATTTTCCATCATTAACATCCTGTACATGCCAATGTTAGGAAGAGGACAATATTTCTCCAAGAGGATTTCATGTTGGATTCCTCTTGTGGGAGGAAATCCCTTAGGATCCTGAAACATCTCATCATACTAGTTAAGAACCTCAACCAAATCAGATTTCAACTTTGAATCACAACCTTGAAAGGCTTCATTATTAACATCATTCTTTGGTTTGATCATTAGACATACGAAATTCTTGCTAGAGTTAACAAGTCTCTTAATTTTTCCAACATTCACAAGTGAAAGGTTAAGTTTCTTGTGATTTTCTCTAACAAGGTAATCAATACCATATTTAAACAAATGATAATTTTTTTCATGGTGATGAAATATATCTATTAGGTCATAAATATATGGGCTTCCCAAAACAATACCACATATATCTAATGGCACTACATCAAGCTCTACCTCATCAATGAAGTTTTCAACAATGGAAAATTTCATTTTTCATTTTCTAGTTACTTGCAACTTTGCATTGTCACACACCCAACCTAAAGGATATGGTTTATCATATGGAATAGTTTCCAAATTATTTTTTTTGACAATGTTTTCAAAAATTATATTTTCTTGTGCTCGAGCCACTATCAAATAGAGTGTCAATCTTGTTATGTTTTGAGATTACTCTAATATGGAAAAGCTCTATTATTTATTTTCCACTTTGAGTTTCATTGTGGATATTCAATAAATAGTGCTAGAAATGGATTCCTTACCTTTCAATCCCATAGCTATGACCTTTGTTTCATCTCCCGAATCAGATCCTAAATCATTTTGTGTAGTTGCAACCATCTTTTGCTTTCCTTGTTAAAAATTTTGGGTCTCACCTGAGGATGAAGTTTCCAAAAATGATCTTCATCATGACCATCCTTTGAAAAATGTTTGCATGTTAATTTTTCTCCCTCTTTCTTGATGAAAGCATTCTTCTTCCCTTTTCCTTTGAACTTACCCTTTCCTTTGTCTCCAATTTTAAATGGATTTTTGTTGCCTTCTTGTGGAACATTTTTCCCTATTTCTTCTAGATGTGTTTCCTTTACACAAACCTCATTTAAAATTGTAGGGTTAGACATGATAATTGTATGTCTCAAATATCTATGTAAACCTCCAATGTATTTCAACAAAGTATCTTGATATGAAAAATCTACGCCCAATATCACTCTCCTCTTCTAAACTCTTGGGTATAAATTTGCACACTTTGACCCATTAATTTCCTAAATTTTTGGCAATCCATTACATATTTTTTCATGTATGTTAATGCATAATATTGTATTATCAATGCAACAACAAAATCATTTGGTGAAGATAAAACCTTTCCATGTTTCTTCGTGTTGTCTTGAGTTTTGACTTTCCACCAAATAAGAGCTGCACACTCCAACCTTAATGAAGCAAGTTTAATCTTGGTCTCATTATCCTTGATCCTTTATATCTTGAAATAGAACTCAAGATGAAAAACTCAATTATCTAATCTCTCTGCATTTACCTCTCCATTATACATAGGAAATTCAAATTTTATGTCAAGTTTTAACAGTGGAGTTTTACCATGTCCCTTTGGAGAATGTGGAGGTGTTTATGAAGGGGTTGATGTAGAAGATGATGATGGTGAAGATGGTGGTGAGGATGGAGGTGAAGAGAATGGTGGAGTCAAAGGTGGTTTTTCACCATTCCCTCCATTCCCTTTTGGACTCTTGTCCCCATATCCTCCTTCTCCTCTTGAATTTTTATCTCCCTTCGGAGGATTGGAGCTCTCACCTTGAAACCTTGTGTTTGTCTCTTCCTAGCGAACTTTCACCATTTGTGTCATGTGAAAGAATTATTTTCTGAAGTCCTTTTCATTGTATGACATATTTTCAGCCTCTCCTTCATGTTCCATTATTTCTTAAGCTTCGGGTGCAACTTGATGTGAAATTTTTGGTGGATATTGTGGCAATTGTTCACTCATTATCGTTGACCTAACTTGAGGGCTTGAAACCACAAGGTTTCCTTCTCCTCTTTTGAGCTTCAACCTTGTAAGAATCAGAAACACTTGCAACAAAATTAAACCCTCAAATAAACAAAGAACATAAGATCTCTTACCAAACTGATCTGTATTTTAAAGCTTGAGAGTTAGTTGTGAAATTATCAAGTTAAATTATTAGGGTTTTTAAACACTTATGTAAATTTCATTAACACATTAACATGATTTAAAACTTGTTTTTGCATAAAATAAAGAAAAATTAAATACCACTGCAGTACACACAAAAAAAGAAATGATGAAGGACTTCACCCCTCATGGGCTACATCTCCTAGTCCAAGTTCCAATGTTGGGCCTATTTCATTATGCTAAAAAATATGTGTTTAAATCAAGTTACAATGCTCAAAATGCTAAAAATAATTCTTCAATGGTACTAGACAAGTCATAAACCCATAAATGGGCTCTTTTGCCCCTAAAAAGGTCAAAAAATGATTATTTTATGCTCCAAAGAAGTTTTCTGCTAATTGTCCTAAAATTCACACTTCCCTGCAATATGTTAAACAATTTTAAGCTTTCATGACCACGAGAGAAACATTTACCCTGCGTTAGCAAGATTCCCATTGCACTGGGTGAAAATTTCCGAACCGTTAATCATGCTCAGTCAGCCTTTATCCATCTAAAATTGCACCAAGTGGCGCTCTGTTCGGTTGTCATATTCAAACATTGTTGTATAGTTTCCCACTAGTTTACAGACTCTGGTTTGACTGTGGGTTGAGCGTGTTGAGTTGATTGTGGGTTGGGGTTAATGAAAGAATACCCAAGGAAGGTTTCTCTCCCCACCCATCAACTTTACTGTGGCATCAAACCTTAACTGATGCGGAAGGTGCTATGACTCATATGTATTAACTGATCACCAAACATGACTTTCAGTTCCAAAGTTACTCCATTCAAATTTTTGATAAAATTTCTTATAATTTTTATGGATGGAGTATATGGTATGGCTTGTTAGTTATAATACATTTTCATTTAGGTTAGGTTAATGAATTTAATATAAGGGTTTGGGGCCGAGCTTAACCCGTGACCCTGGTTGGTCTAATGTTAACCTCAGTCACTATTATGAAACCAACTCACAAAATAGAAGAAAAGAGAGATCAACAACTTAGAAGTAAACCTCTTCAAGGGGGAAACCCCCTTTACATTACACAAATGAACAATTCTTGGATGATTCAAGTGAAAAAACCTCCTTTCTATACATAGGAGTACATGGGGTCACAATATACTCCTAGCTGACGTAACAATAATAATGTAAGGGCAAAAAAATAACAATAGTGGGCTTTTATGGGGCACAATAATAAAAATATGGGGACTACAGGGGCATAATAATAACAATAAGGGGGCTACACAAACAACAATAAGGGACTAAACTAGTAATATAAGGACCTAGCATGCCCCTCTCCTTCAAAAAATTGTTGTCTTCAATGCTTGAGTAGTTCTGGATGCTTCTGTATAAAATTCTCATCCTCCCATGTGGAATCTTCCATGGGTAATTTCTTTCACTTGATGAGATACTCTAAAATTGATCAATTGCATAACTGTCAAGCTCTTTTTTTCTGTGACTGCTTCAGGTTCCAATATGATTTTTCCTTCCTCATCAAGTTCAGGCAATATTGTTTGAACTAGATGTTTGTCACCTATAACCTTATTTAAGCATGAAACATGCAAAACTAGGTGCACTCGGGAAGAAGCAGGAAGCTCCAATTTGTATGCCATAGTACCAATCTTTTGCAACACCTTGTAGGGACCATAGTACTTTGGCGATAATTTATTATCCTTCTTAGTTTGCTTGAGGGACATTTTTTTGTATGATTTTAGCCATAAAAATACGCAGTCTCCTACATCAAAACTTCTCTCGCTACGATTTTGATCTTCCTCTTGTTTCATTCAATTTCGTGCAAAATTTAGGTTATCCTTTAAGAGTTGGAGAACTTGTTGTTGACGCTTGATGTGATATTACACAACTTGAACCTCAGAATTTTCTCTTAAATAGGATGTGATGGCTAGTGGATGATATCCATAAAATGCCATAAATGGGGTCATTTTTGTTGCAGTATGGAAGGAAGTGTTAAACCACCATTCAGCC
The DNA here is from genome assembly GCA_034641835.2 of Pinus albicaulis. NCBI lineage: Eukaryota > Viridiplantae > Streptophyta > Pinopsida > Pinales > Pinaceae > Pinus > Pinus albicaulis. The sequence goes on from CM076582.1 coordinate 1,393,224,113, forward strand.
AAAGGTAACAACTTGACCCAATGTGTTTGTTTATCAGATACAAAACAACGAATATATCCTTGCAAACATTTTTTCACTATCTCAGTTTTCCCATCGGATTGAGGATGATAATATGAGCTATGAGCTAGTTGAGTACCCAAACAAGAAAATAATTCCATCAAAAAATTTCCAGTGAAAATGGGATCTTTGTCGCTTACAATAATCTTTGGCTTTCAATGTAGATTTTGAATTGTTTCCTTAAATTAATTAGCAAATATACTTGATTTAAATTGATGAGATAATATATAAAAGTGTGCATACTTGGTAATTCTATCAACTACCACCATGATGACACTCTTTCCTTCGGACTTAGGTAAACCTATGATAAAATCCATTGAAACCTCCTCCCAACGTTGACTTGGAATGGATAAAGGTTGTAGAAGACCCGAGGTCTTAATTGTCTCAACTTTATTTTGCTGGAAAAATAAACATTCTGCCACAAAATTTTCAATATTAGATTTAAGAACATCCCAAGAAAATTATTTCTTCACCCTGTGGTAAGTTTTTAAAATCCCGAGTGTCGTCCTAAGGGAGAGGTGTGCAATTCCAAAATAATATTTTGTTTTAATGGGGAATTATTACAAATATGTAAGCAACATTTGTACCATAAGGAATCATTTTTCCAACTAAATGTATCAGATGTACTGGTATCTTCCTACAAATTTTGAATGAGTGTCCACACTTCTTCATCATTCTTCCATTCCTCCCTTGCTTCGATTATCCAATCCAGTTGGATAATAGAAATGGAACAAAAAAATGCTTCCACCTCCTGATCCTTTCTTGAGATATCATCTCCAACAATATTTAGTTTCCCTTTTTTGTAGATGATTTCAAAGTCATAACCCAACATCTTTGTGACCCATTTTTTCTTCTCTTCTGAAGAAATTTTTTGTTCCAAAAATTTTTCAAGACTATCATGATAATTTTTTACCTTGAAGTGTCTTCCCATTATGTAAGGTATCCATTTCTTTAACACATGTATTACTACCAACATTTCCTTCTCATAAATATTTTTTTGTAAATACTTTCCTTTAATTGGAAGAATTTCAAAAGCAACGGGTCTTCCTTCTTTCATTAAAACGACACTAATTCCATTTCCTGAGGAATCACATTCCACAATAAAGGTTTTGTGAAGTTTGCCGTAGCTAAGACTAGTGCTTGGCACATTGCCTCTTTAAGATGTTCAAAGGCCTTAGTTGCTTTAGGAGTCCATGAAAATGCATATTTATTCAATAATGTTGTTATAGGTGCTGCTATTCTCCCATAATTATTAAAAAAATTGTGATAATACATTGTTAACTCGAGAAATCCTTGCAACTAATTTATGGTTGTGGGGAATTACCATTCCTTAATAGATTTAATATTTTTAGGGCCTACCTTAGCACCCTCCTGAGATACAATATGACCCAGATATTCAGCCTCTTGTACTGGAAAGAAACATTTGGAGGTTTTTGCATATAATTATTTCTCCTCCAATAGTTTGAGCACCCTGTCAACATGTTGAACATGATCCTTCCCAGACCTTCTGATAGATTAATAGATCATCAAGAAATACTAACAAAAATTTCCTAAGGGTTTCAAAATGGAATTCATCAACCCTTGAAATGTAGAAGGTGCATTGGTAAGGACAAAAGGAATGAAAAAAAATTCATAATGACCCTCATGAGTTCGAAATGTTGTTTTTGGAATATCTTCACTCTTAATTCTTATTTGATGATATGCTGAATGAATATCCAACTTGCTAAAATAAATTTCTCCATATAATTCATCCAATAATTTATCAATCACAGGAATGGGAAATTTATCTTTAATAGTTATCTTATTGAGCTCCCTATAATTTGAACACATGCGCCATGATACATCCTTGTTGTGCACCAATACTACTAGAGCAGAGAAAGAAATTTGACTAGGTTGAATTATACCAGCCTCTAACATTTCTGCAATCATACACTTAATTTCACTCTTTTGGACATAAGGATATCTATAAGGCCTAATTTTTGGAGCACAGGGACCTCACTCAATGAACCTTTGACCTATCGCGTGCGTTCGTGGCATATTAAAAAATACCCTTAATTTGACTACATATTGGAAAATACCCCTAAAAATCATATTATTTAACCCCCTACCAATATGAACCCAATACACCTTCCTAATTGAAAAACCCTCTAGTTCTACTAAATATTGTAGGTATCCATTTTTTCCTTAACCCTTTTTATACCCCTTTGTATTTTTTCATTAACTTTGAGATCCATTTTGTATACTTACCAATATAAAAACCCTTTACCCCCTATATATCCCCCAATATATTATGTCATTTTTTCCTCAATATATATCCCCCAATATGAACCCACGTGGTACGGTATTTCTCCCTCAATGAAGCCCCTATGGTTTGGAGGAACGATTCGTGGAATCAAATGAATATCATCATCATGATCATGGATAGGTGGGACTCCTTTGGGAGTTTTGTAGAAAATAGCTGAATAAATCACTTATTCACTGAAGATTAACCTCGTCATATATCAATTTAGAATTGCATACATAACACATAACCTTCTTCTACAATTAATTGTCACATGCGGAAATAACAGAAGCAATCTCACATCAATTCAATCACACATTAACTCAGTATGTATGGGGAAAGCCTATAGCTGAAAACCCCGCAGCTATTGTGTATATTATAATGGAGAAATCACGTAACCAAACAAGTACAATACTCCTCACAAGTACTCAGTACTCTCTCATGAAGTTACTCACAATCTAGCTTGGTTTTGAACAAGTCTCGGGTTCAAAACACACCACTAACTGCCTTGCCTCTATTGCGTAATCATGGCCTGTATATGAAGAGGTTCAAGGTTCGAATCCCCTTGCCTTGACTGCGCAATTGTCATGGACAATTCCTCCAAGTGTAATGCAAATCTCATGCAAAACCAATCTACCAACTGATAGCTTTACTCACCCTTTCATCTACCTCTTCCATTGGTCTCCACTGAACTGATCATGCACTGTAGTGAACTGAAGTGTTCTTGAGTTGACTAATGAGTTAATATTTAGTAAATTAAATATTATTTAATTTACTCCACTCATATATAGTTGATTAGTTAGTTAACTAATCCCAACTAGTTCAACTAAAACAAACAGAACACAACTCCACTATCTGTCCCGTTAACTCCTCCAAAACTCCTGCCACTGAAGTCTAACTGAAGCCAACCATGAAAGATGCCATCAAACCCTAGGAACCATGTGATTCCTTGTGTCAGTTGCATGAGCCACCTCCATGACTCAAACTGAAGTGCGCCAAGAGAGTAAACTGTTGTTTATAGTCAAAATATTATTAAGGGTAAATAATATTTGACTACCATATTTTTAGGAGATCAGTCTAAAAATAGCCCGGGTCCTAAAAATAAGGGTCTCATCTATTTTTACTGACATGTCGCATACTTTAAGAATCTCCAAGTAGAATTTCCAAATTATGCTCCGTATGTCTAAAAATAGACATAGTCTAAAAATAGACTTTGCGCCAGAATTTGCCTGCGGGCCCACTTAGTGAAGGCGACTTCATTTCACTAAGCTCCATCATCTTGCTGCATTCTCAACACTCCCTCTCAGCAAGATATGGATTATCTGCAATCCCTATCCTGCCTCTGTGGAATTCGAACTTGCTCCTGGTGAGCGCCGTCGTCAGGATGTCGGCATCCTGATCCTCCGTGGGAACATATGAAAGCATCATGATCCTCCGCTGAACACAATCTCTGATGTGATGGTACCTGATGTCGATATGTTTGGACCTATCATGAAAAACTGGATTAGCCGAGAGCTTGATGCGGCTCTGGTTATCACAGTAGATCACTGTAGGCTCCAAATGCAACCTGAACAAACCTGCGAGGATCTTCCTCATCCAAATAGCCTCGCATGCAGCCAAACTTGCTGCCATGTACTCGGCCTCTGCTGAACTGAGTGCCACGGATCTCTGCTTCCTGCTGTACCAGGAAACTGCTGTCGAACCAATGCTGAAAACTCCTCCAGAAGTGCTCTTCCGGTCTGTTGGGCTCCCTGCCCAATCTGCATCAGTGAAACCAGAAAGCTTCACTCCATCCTCCTGTCTGTACCATAGACCATATCCCGATGTGCCTCTGATATAGCGCAATACATGCTTCCCCGCCTTCCAAAAGAGCTTGGTAGGCTTAACCATAGCTTGCGAAAGCTGGTTAACTGCATAGCATATATCGGGTCGTGTATTGACCAGATACATAAGCGACCCCACCAACTGTCGATGGACAGTGGCATCCACTACCTCCGCTGAAGTAGCATCCTCCTTCCTCCAACCACCAGGAAGAGGAGTGTCAACAGACTTGCAGCCTTGCATGTTGAACCTCTCCAGAATCTCCCGAGCATACTTTCCCTGAGAAACAAACAGTCCTCCACTGCGTTGCCAAATCTCCAATCCCAGGAAATAATGAAGGATGCCCAGGTCCTTCATCTCAAGCTCTCGTGCAAGATCCTCCTTGCATGAAAGTATCAACTGCTCGTCGCCAGTCAAAATCAGATCATCTACATACAGTATGATGATCAACAGCTTCCCCTCCACCACAATCTGGTACGGGTTTGGATCCGCCTCACTCTTGGAGAATCCAAGCCCGGTGAAGTAGCTGTCTATCCGAGTGCCTGCAACCTGGTGCACTTTCAGCCACGGTGCTGCTCTGGATAGGCACATGTGACTCCCGCACCGCTGAATCTCAAAACCTTCAGGCTGCTCTATGTACACTTCTTCCTCAATAACTCCATTGAGGAACGCAGTCTTCACATCCATCTGATGAATGTGCCACCCCATCTGCGCTGAGAGAGCAAGGATCGTCCGTATGGAAGAGCACCTTGCGACAGGTGCAAAAGTCTCCTCATAGTCAATCCCCTCGATCTGTGAGAAGCCACGGGCGACAAATCTCGCCTTGTACTTCTCCACACTCCCGTCGGCCGCCTGCTTCACCTTGTAGATCCATCGCGAACCTACAACTGATTTCCCAACCGGTCTTGGGACAATCTCCCATGCACTGTTCCTGATGATCGAATCATATTCTTTGATCATGGCATCAACCCATGCGGGTTCCTCCACGGCTTCCTCAAAAGAGGATGGCTCTGTCACAACACATTGACTCATAAGAGCCATGTATCCAGTGTACCGATCCGGTGACTGTCTCTGTCTGCGCTGTGCTGTAGGTGGTCCTACAACCTTTTCTGCATCCCGAGCCAGTCGCTCAGCTTCTGTAGTGCGCATGCGCCCTCTGATGGTTGGCGCTGCCTGGGTGGTTTCTTCCACCTCCTGAACCTCCTCTTGTGGCTGATCCGACAAGTAGTGGAGTTATGTTCCGTTTGTTTTAGTTGAACTAGTTGGGATTAGTTAAACTAACTAATCAACTAGATATGAGTGGAGTAAATTAAATAATATTTAATTTACTAAATATTAACTCATTAGTCAGCTCAAGAACACTTCAGTTCACTACAGTGCATGATCAGTTCAGTGGAGACCAGTGGAAGAGGTAGATGAAAGGGTGAGTAAAGCTATCAGTTGGTAGATTTGTTTTGCATGAGACTTGCATTACACTTGGAGGAATTGTCCATGACAATTGCGTAGTCAAGGCAAGGGGATTCGAACCTTGAACCTCTTCATATACAGGCCATGATTGCGCAATAGAGGCAAGGCAGTTAGTGGTGTGTTTTGAACCCGAGACTTGTTCAAAACCAAGCTAGATTGTGAGTAACTTCATGAGAGAGTACTGAGTACTTGTGAGGAGTATTATACTTGTTTGGTTACTTGATTTCTCCATTATAATATACACAATAGCTGCGGGGTTTTCAGCTATAGGCTTTCCCCATACATACTGAGTTAATGTGTGATTGAATTGATGTGAGATTGCTTCTGTTATTTCCGCATGTGACAGTTAATTGTAGAAGAAGGTTATGTGTTATGTATGCAATTCGAAATTGATATATGACCAGGTTAATCTTCAGTGAATAAGTGATTTATTCAGCTAATTTCTACATGGTATCGGAGCGAAGTTAATTTTCGAAGTCTATTACGGTGATTACAAACTTATTTCCTCGGACAGAGTCTGCATGCGGGCCAGGTAGCCTCCGGAATATTCATCCTTCTTTGTAAGGTGAAAGATCTGGTGAATGCCCTTTGCAGTCAATCTCTGAGTTGGAAATAATTTGTTTTCAAGTATAGATCGGAAGCGATAGAGCTTGGAGTTTGGAATTCGAATTTTGCAGAAGGTTGTTCTTCTTGGTGCCGGTGTTGAAAGATGTCTTCTTTCAATGGTTTGCGACTCGAATATGCTCTTGAAGGCGGTTCGAACTATGTTGCATGGAAAGATCGAATGGAAGCAGTGTTAGAAGATAATGGTCTGAAGGAGTTCGTGGATGCGGATGTCCCAAAGCCCACTGATGCAGCTGTGGTCGATGCATGGCAAAAGAAGATCGCGAAATGTCGAAGGATCCTGTTGGAGGGCGTCAAGGATCATATTGTATCCAGCCTGCATGGAAAGGCTACTCCATATTTAATGTGGAAAGCTTTGACGGATCTATTCCAGAGTAAGAGTGACCAAAGGAAGCTGGCGCTCAAAGATAAGCTCAGGAACATCAAGATGGAGAAGGGCGACAGCATCGCCAAATACCTGCAGTTCACTTCGATGCGGAGATGGTAGGAAGTGTGGGGGATTCTTGTCGATGAAGAGGACCATGGTCGACTTTGACTCCTCCTTGGTCTTCGAGGCAGCACTCATATGAATGAGTGTCGATGGTCGGAAGCTGAGGATGGGGAGCTGTGGGCGGATCTCATGCGAGAGGATGGAGGACAGGGTCTGGATCTTCATCAAAGGGAGATGATGAAGAAAACTGCACTTTGGTGTCCAAAGCAAAGAAGGGGAAGGGTAAGAAAACCTCTCATTCTGGTGCTAAGGGCAAGAAGCAGGATATGGCGAAGTGAAGTGTTTTCACTGCCATGATCACGGACATTATGCTACCAATTGTCCAAAGAAGAAGAAGAACAAGCAAGCGGGAAGATCTGCAGATGGAGAAGCTTTGGCTTCACAGTTCGAGCTTGAATTTTCACTGATTGCATGCTTGGTTTCAAGTGTGATGGGATTGGTGTGGTTCTTGGACAGCGGTGCGTCATTTCATATGACGGGAGATCGGGAGTTGTTCTCAGATCTGGAGGACAAGGATTTGGGTATGCACATCGAGATGGGCGATGACGGTAGATACAGTGCGACTGGTGTCGGTACCGTATCCTTTCAGAGGGAGTCTGGTAAACCCTTTGTCTTAAAGGATGTCATGCATGTACCTGGATTGAAGAAGAACCTGATTTCGGTAGCGATGTTGGAGGATAAGGGGTATGATGTGGTCTTCAGCGAAGGAAAAGCTTTCCTACGCAGTAAGACTACTGGAGAGACCCGGAAGATAGGGGTTCGAACTCAGAACCTTTATCAGTTGCAGGTAGATGACTGCGCAGCTATGGCATGCAAGGCTGGAGATGTGGTGAGCCGGGATGATGAGGGTGAACTATGGCACAGGAGAGTGGGCCATCTTCACCATGGAGCTTTGAAGATTCTGCAGCAGATTTCTACTGGACTTCCTAAGGGCACCCTTGCGCAGTCAGATCAGTGCAAGGGGTGTACTTTAGGGAAGTATGTGAAAGCCACCTTTCACGAGAAGGAAAGTCGCGCCACGACGATCCTTGAGAGAGTTCACACAGACGTGTGTGGTCCTTTCTCAGTTGCTTCGACAGCAAAGCACAGGTATTATGTGATCTTTGTTAATGATTTCTCTCGAAAGTGCTGGATCTTCTTCATGCAGAAGAAGAGCGATACATTCGCGAAGTTCTGTGAGTTTAAAGCACTGGTCGAGAAGGAGTCGGGGAAGAAGGAGATTGCTCTAAGGAGTGATAACGGTGGTGAATTCATCTCGGCTGAATTCAAGGAGTTCTGCAGCGCAGAAGGGATTCGGAGAGAGCTCATCGCACCCCATAACCTACAGCAGAACGGGGTGGCTGAGCGGAAGAACAGAACGATCGTGGGTGCTGCACGGGCGATGTTGCATGATCAGGGCCTACCCCTTCACTTGTGGGCTGAGGCATGCAATACAGCAGTGTATGTGCAGAACCGTTGTCCTCACAAGGTTCTTGGCATGAGTACACAGGAGGAGGCTTATTCTGGCAAGAGGCCTGATATTTCCCATTTGCGGATCTTTGGTTCTCCTGTCTACATGCATGTGACGAAGGATGTGAGAAGGAAGCTGGATCCAACTGCTGAGGTTGGAATATTTGTGGGGTACACTGATACACCTCACAAATATCAGGTGTATTTGTCAGACAGTCGAAAGACTGTTGTGCGACGGGATATAAAATTTCAGGAGGAGAAAGCCATGCAGTGTTCGCTTGAGAGGGAGCTACACTTGCATGCAGATGAGGAGCTGTTAGTTCCTAAGGAGGAGCTTCCGGATGTGGATCGGCCACAAGAGGAGGTTCAGGAGGTGGAAGAAACCACCCAGGCAGCGCCAACCATCAGAGGGCGCATGCGCACTACAGAAGCTGAGCGACTGGCTCGGGATGCAGAGAAGGTTGTAGGACCACCTACAGCACAGCGCAGACAGAGACGGTCACCGGATCGGTACACTGGATACATGGCTCTTATGAGTCAATGTGTTGTGACAGAGCCATCCTCTTTTGAGGAAGCTGTGGAGGAACCCGCATGGGTTGATGCCATGATCGAAGAATATGATTCGATCATCGGGAACAGTGCATGGGA
>CM076582.1:1393233049-1393328763 GCA_034641835.2 Pinus albicaulis
TGGTAATTCCTGCCAATGCATTACAGGATATGTTCGGATTCATTTCTTCTTCCTGTAGGGTTGGTTCTTGGTATATATCCTCTTCTTTTGAAGTTTCTTGTTCATTTTCTTCCTCCCATTCACAATCTATGTAATTTCTTCTTGTAGAAATTAGCTGAATAAATCACTTATTCACTGAAGATTATCCTGGTCATATATCAATTTCGAATTGCATACATAACACATAACCTTCTTCTACAATTAATTGTCACATGCGGAAATAACAGAAGCAATCTCACATCAAATCAATCACACATTAACTCAGTATGTATGGGAAAGCCTATAGCTGAAAACCCCGCAGCTATTGTGTATATTATAATGGAGAAATCAAGTAACCAAACAAGTACAATACTCCTCACAAGTACTCAGTACTCTCTCATGAAGTTACTCACAATCTAGCTTGGTTTTGAACAAGTCTCGGGTTCAAAACACACCACTAACTGCCTTGCCTCTATTGCGCAATCATGGCATGTATATGAAGAGGTTCAAGGTTCGAATCCCCTTCCCTTGATTGCGTAATTGTCATGGACAATTCCTCCAAGTGTAATGCAAATCTCATGCAAAACAAATCTACCAACTGATAGCTTTACTCACCCTTCCATCTACCTCTTCCACTGGTCTCCACTGAACTGATCATGCACTGTAGTGAACTGAAGTGTTCTTGAGTTGACTAATGAGTTAATATTTAGTAAATTAAATATTATTTAATTTACTCCACTCATATCTAGTTGATTAGTTAGTTAACTAATCCCAACTAGTTCAACTAAAACAAAGAGAACACAACTCCACTACTTGTCCCGTTAACTCCTCCAAAACTCCTGCCACTGAAGTCTAACTGAAGCCAACCATGCAAGATGCCATCAAACCCTAGGAACCACGTGATTCCTTGTGTAAGTTGCATGAGCCACCTCCATGACTCAAACTGAAGTGCGCCAAGAGAGTAAACTGCTGTTTATAGTCAAAATATTATTAAGGGTAAATAATATTTGACTTCCATATTTTTAGGAGATCAGTCTAAAAATAGCCTGGGTCCTAAAAATTAAGGTCTCATCTATTTTTACCGACATGTCGCATACTTCAAGAATCTCCAAGTAGAATTCCCAAATTATGCTCCGTATGTCTAAAAATAGACATAGTCTAAAAATAGACTTTGCGCCGGAATTTGCCTGTGGGCCCACTTAGTGAAGGCGACTTCATTTCACTAAGCTCCATCATCTTGCGGAATTCTCAACACTCCCTCTCGGTAAGAAATGGATTATCACAATCCTATCACCGCCTCGTAGGTTCGAACTTGCTCTGGTGAGCGCCTTGTCAGGATGTCGGCATCACGATCCTCCGTGGGAACATATGAAAGCATCATGATCCTCCGGAACACAATCTCGTGTGATGGTACGATGTCGATATGTTTGGACCTATCATGAAATCTTTTGGATTAATGAGAGCTTGATGCGACTCTGGTTATCCACGGTATATCAACATAGCTCCAAATACCTTTGAACAAACTGCGAGGATCTTCCTCATCCAAATAGCCTCATGCCAGCCAAACACAACAGCATAGCCACTCGGCCTCTGTGTGGGCGAGTACCCGCAGTCTACGCTTCTGTTTGTACCGGGGAAACTGCGGCGACCCAATGCGCTCCTCCGAAGTGCTCTTCGATGCAGTGGGCTCCACCTTCGTCGCATCGATCAGCTTGAAAGCTTCACTCCATCCTCCTGTCTGGACCATAGAACATATCCCGATGTGCCTCTGATATAGCGCAATACATGCTTGCCCGCCTTCCTTCCAAAAGAGCTTGGTAGGCTTAACCATAGCTTGCGAAAGCTGGTTAACTGCATAGCATATATCGGGTCGTGTATTGACCAGATACATAAGCGACCCCACCAACTGTCGATAGACGGTGGCATCCACTACCTCCGCTGAAGTAGCATCCTCCTTCCTCCAACCACCAGGAAGAGGAGTGTCAACAGGCTTGCAGCCTTGCATGTTGAACCTCTCCAGAATCTCCAGGGCATACTTGCCCTGAGAAACAAACAGTCCTCCACTGCGCTGCCAAATCTCCAATCCCAGGAAATAATGAAGGATGCCCAGGTCCTTCATCTCAAACTCCCGTGCAAGATCCTCCTTGCATGAAAGTATCAACTGCTCGTCGCCGGTCAAAATCAGATCATCTACATACAGTACGATGATCAACAGCTTCCCCTCCACCACAATCTGGTACAGGTTTGGATCCGCCTCACTCTTGGAGAATCCAAGCCCGGTGAAGTAGCTGTCTATCCGAGTGTACCAAGCACGAGGTGCTTGCTTCAGCCCATACGGTGCTCTCTTGAGTCGGCACACATGCGACTCACTGCTGAAGATCTCAAAACCTTCAGGCTGCTCTATGTACACCTCTTCCTCAATAACTCCATTGAGGAACGCAGTCTTCACATCCATCTGATGAATGTGCCACCCCATCTGCGCTGAGAGAGCAAGGATCGTCCGTATGGAAGAGTACCTTGCGAAAGGTGCAAAAGTCTCCTCATAGTCAATCCCCTCGATCTGTGAGAAGCCACGGGCGACAAATCTCGCCTTGTACTTCTCCACACTCCCGTCAGCCGCCTGCTTCACCTTGTAGATCCATCGCGAACCTACAACTGATTTCCCAACCGGTCTTGGGACAATCTCCCATGCACTGTTCCTGATGATCGAATCATATTCTTTGATCATGGCATCAACCCATGCGGGTTCCTCCACGGCTTCCTCAAAAGAGGATGGCTCTGTCACAACACATTGACTCATAAGAGCCATGTATCCAGTGTACCGATCCGGTGACTGTCTCTGTCTGCGCTGTGCTGTAGGTGGTCCTACAACCTTCTCTGCATCCAGAGCCAGTCGCTCAGCTTCTGTAGTGCGCATGCGCCCTCTGATGGTTGGCGCTGCCTGGGTGGTTTCTTCCACCTCCTGAACCTCCTCTTGTGGCTGATCCACATCCGGAAACTCCTCCTTAGGAACTAACAGCTCCTCATCTGCATGCAAGTGTAGCTCCCTCTCAAGCGAACACTGCATGGCTTTCTCCTCCTGAAATTTTATATCCCTTCGCACAACAGTCTTGCGACTGTCTGGCACATACACCCGATAGTTGTGAGGTGTATCAGTGTACCCCACAAATATTCCAACTTCAGCAGTTGGATCCAGCTTCCTTCTTGCATCCTTCGTCACATACATGTAGACAGGAGATCCGAAAATCCGCAAATGGGAAATATCAGGCCTCTTGCCAGAATAAGCCTCCTCTGGTGTACTCATGCCAAGAACCTTGTGAGGACAACGGTTCTGCACATACACTGCTGTATTGCATGCCTCAGCCCACAAGTGAAGGGGTAGGCCCTGATCATGCAACATCGCCGTGCAGCACCCACGATCGTTCTGTTCTTCCGCTCAGCCACCCCGTTCTGCTGTGGGTTATGGGGTGCGATGAGCTCTCTCCGAATCCCTTCTGCGCTGCAGAACTCCTTGAATTCAGCCGAGATGAATTCACCACCGTTATCACTCCTTAGAGCAATCACCTTCTTCCCAGACTCCTTCTCGACCAGTGCTTTAAACTCACAGAACTTCGCGAATGTATCGCTCTTCTTCTGCATGAAGAAGATCCAGCACTTTCGAGAGAAATCATCAACAAAGATCACATAATACTTGTGCTTTGCTATCGAAGCAACTGAGAAAGGACCACACACGTATGTGTGAACTCTCTCAAGGATCGTCGTGGCGTGACTATCCTTCTCGTGAAAGGTGGCTTTCACATACTTCCCTAAAGTACACCCCTTGCACTGATCTGACTGCGCAAGGGTGCCCTTAGGAAGTCCAGTAGAAATCTGCTGCAGAATCTTCAAAGCTCCATGGTGAAGATGGCCCAATCTCCTGTGCCATAGTTCGCCCTCATCATCCCGGCTCACCACATCTCCAGCCTTGCATGCCATAGCTGCGCAGTCATCTACCTGCAACTGATAAAGGTTGTGAGTTCGAACCCCTATCTTCCGGGTCTCTCCAGTAGTCTTACTGCGCAGGAAAGCTTTTCCTTCGCTGAAGACCACATCATAACCCTTATCCTCCAACATCGCTACTGAAATCGGGTTCTTCTTCAATCCAGGTACATGCATGACATCCTTTAAGACAAAGGGTTTACCAGACTCCCTCTGAAAGGATACGGTACCGATACCAGTCGCACTGTATCTACCGTCATCGCCCATCTCGATGTGCATACCCAAATCCTTGTCCTCCGGATCTGAGAACAACTCCCGATCTCCCGTCATATGAAATGACGCACCGCTGTCCAAGAACCACACCGATCCCATCACACTTGAAACCAAGCATGCAATCAGTGAAAAGTCAAGCTCGAACTGTGAAGCCAAAGCTTCTCCATCTGCAGATCTTCCAGCTTGCTTGTTCTTCTTCTTCTTTGGACAATTGGTAGCATAATGTCCGTGATCATGGCAGTGAAAACACTTCACTTTCGCCATATCCTGCTTCTTGCCCTTAGCTCCAGAATGAGAGGTTTTCTTGCCCTTCCCTTTCTTAGCTTTGGACACCAAAGCGCAGTTTTCTTCATCAGCTCCCTTTGATGAAGATCCATCTCGAGTAGTCCTCCTTATCTCCTCCTGCATGAGATCCGCCCAAGGGCGCTCCCATCCCGGCAGCTTCTCCCGACCATTGACACTATCTTGATATGAGTGCCAAGCCTTCGGAAGACCAAGGAGAGCCAGGTCGACCATATCCTCTTCATCGACGGTAACTCCCACACTTCCCAGTTCATCTCTGCATTGAGTGAACTTCGTGAGGTATTTAGCGATACTGTCGCCCTTCTCCATCTTGATGTTCCTGAGCTTGTCTTTGAGCGCCAGCTTCCTTTGGTCACTCTTACTCCGGAATAGATCCGTCAAAGCTTTCCACATTAAATATGGAGTAGCCTTTCCATGCAGGCTGGATACAATATGATCCTTGACGCCCTCCAACAGGATCCTTCGACATTTCGCGATCTTCTTTTGCCATGCATCGACCAGAGCTGCATCAGTGGGCTTTGGGACATCCGCATCCACGAACTCCTTGAGACCATTATCTTCTAACACTGCTTCCATTCGATCTTTCCATGCAACATAGTTCGAACTGCCTTCAAGAGCATATTCGAGTCGCAAACCATTGAAAGAAGACATCTTTTAACACCGGCACCAAGAAGAACAACCTTCTGCAAAATTCGAATTCCAAACTCCAAGCTCTATCGCTTCCGATCTACACTTGAAAACAAATTATTTCCAAATCAGAGATTGACTGCAAAGGGCATTCACCAGATCTTTCACCTTACAAAAAAGGATGAATATTCCGGAGGCTACCTGGCCCGCATGCAGACTCTGTCCGAGGAAATAAGTTTGCAATCACCGTAATAGACTTCGACAATTAATCTCGCTCCGATACCATGTAGAAATTAGCTGAATAAATCACTTATTCACTGAAGATGAACCTGGTCATATATCAATTTCGAATTGCATACATAACACATAACCTTCTTCTACAATTAATTGTCACATGCGGAAATAACAGAAGCAATCTCACATCAATTCAATCACACATTAACTCGGTATGTATGGGGAAAGCCTATAGCTGAAAACCCCGCAGCTATTGTGTATATTATAATGGAGAAATCAAGTAACCAAACAAGTACAATACTCCTCACAAGTACTCATTACTCTCTCATGAAGTTACTCACAATCTGACTCAGTTTTGAACAAGTCTGAGGTTCAAAACTCCCCGCCAATTGCCTTGCCTCTATTGCGCAATCATGGCCTGTATATGAAGAGGTTGAAGGTTCGAATCCCCTTCCCTTGATTGCGTAATTTTCATGGACAATTCCTCCAAGTGTAATGCAAAACTCATGCAAAACAAATCTACCAACTGATAGCTTTACTCACCCTTTCATCTACCTCTTCCACTGGGCTCCACTGAACTGATCATGCACTGTAGTGAACTGAAGTGTTCTTGAGTTGACTAATGAGTTAATATTTAGTAAATTAAATATTATTTAATTTACTCCACTCATATCTAGTTGATTAGTTAGTTAACTAATCCAAACTAGTTCAACTAAAACAAACAGAACACAACTCCACTATCTGTCCCGTTAACTCCTCCAAAACTCCTGCCACTGAAGTCTAACTGAAGCCAACCATGCAAGATGCCATCAAACCCTAGGAACCACGTGATTCCTTGTGTCAATTGCATGAGCCACCTCCATGACTCAAACTGAAGTGCGCCAAGAGAGTAAACTGCTATTTATAGTCAAAATATTATTCATGCACTGTAGTGAACTGAAGTGTTCTTGAGTTGACTAATGAGTTAATATTTAGTAAATTAAATATTATTTAATTTACTCCACTCATATCTAGTTGATTAGTTAGTTAACTAATCCCAACTAGTTCAACTAAAACAAACAGAACACAACTCCACTACTTGTCCCGTTAACTCCTCCAAAACTCCCGCCACTGAAGTCTAACTGAAGCCAACCATGCAAGATGCCATCAAACCCTAGGAACCACGTGATTCCTTGTGTCAGTTGCATGAGTCACCTCCATGACTCAAACTGAAGTGCGCCAAGAGAGTAAACTGCTGTTTATAGCCAAAATATTATTAAGGGTAAATAATATTTGACTTCCATATTTTTAGGAGATCAGTCTAAAAATAGCCCGGGTCCTAAAAATAAGGGTCTCATCTATTTTTACTGACATGTCGCATACTTTAAGAATCTCCAAGTAGAATTTCCAAATTATGCTCCGTATGTCTAAAAATAGACATAGTCTAAAAATAGACTTTGCGCCAGAATTTGCCTGCGGGCCCACTTAGTGAAGGCGACTTCATTTCACTAAGCTCCATCATCTTGCTGCATTCTCAACAAGTTTCATGCACCTTGGAATGATTGTCCAAGAATTTTTGGAGAACTGGAGAAATAGATGATTGTGATGTTGGAACTTATAGTGAGCATAATTGTGAAATTATACATCATTTTTATTTTTTGAGAAGCTTTGTCATGATATTAGAGCTTATTATATTTCCTAGTTTCCCTGTGATACCCTGTAATTCAACTTCCTTTCCTTCCCAAAAAAAAATTCAAGAAAAGTTCTTGAAAATTAAAAGCTATCGTCCCCAAAGATTGTAACCATTATCCTCCTAGTCCAAAAACAACACCTCCCATTGGAATGTAAAGCATTGGACTATTCAATACATATCCCCCCATGGTTAACTTGATATTATGGCACTTTCCAAAGCAATTTATAGTTCCTCCATTTTCAACCATCACTTTACACTGTAGTGTTGGGTATAGGAAGAAATTCAATTCCTTGGCTACCTTACAATGAATAAAATTATGGGTACTACCCAAATCAATCAACACTATTACATTTTTATTCTGGATATCTCCTTCTACCTTCATATTTTGAGGAGTTGTCATTCCTACTAGTGAATTAAAGGATGTGGTCGGACTCATTTCTTATTTATCTAGGGTTTTTTCCTGGTGTGTATCCTCTTCTTTTAAAGTTTTTGTTTATTTTATTCCTCCTCTTCAAAATCTATGTGAAACAATTTCTTCTCAGCACACTTATGACCTTTAGTGTATTTTTTGTCACAACTGTAGCGAAGCCCTTTTGCTCTTTTTTCTTCCAATTGTTGTGGTGTCAACCTTGTAGGTTGTGGAAGTCTAGGAGTGTAAACACTTCCATATTTATAGATGTGAGTGGTAATCTTCCTTATCACCAGAATTTTACGTTCAATTTTCCTTGCCAACCTGAATGCCTTCTCCAATGAATCATGTTCCCAAAGGTGAACATCATGTTGGATGTTATCCTTTAAATTCCATATGAAGACATCAATAGTGTGTTCCTATGGAATATCAGTTACCCTTATATTTAATATTTTGAAGTCCTCAATTTTCTCCACCATTGAACCCTTTTGTTTGAGATTTATCAATTGTCTAAAGAAGGTGTTTCTCTTTGTATCCTCATAATGTGCTATCATTTCTTCCATAAAAAATGACCAAGTGACAATTTTTTTACGAGAGAAAAGCCACAGATACCATACAAATGTATATTGTTATAAATTTAATGTTGCAATCCATACCTTTTGCGTGTTTTTCACATTATAGAGATCAAAATATTGCTCTATCTGTAGTATCCATGTTACAGGATACTTGCCATAAAAATTCCTCACATCGATATTTGGAATATGATGGGTCTTCAATCCAACATTAGAATTTATGAAATCATGATTAACATTTATGTTTTTCTTATCATGAGTTTCCTCTACTACCTTTTTTCCATTAGGAATCATTTTTTATATCAAATTTGTCTAACCTTCCTTCAAACCTTCCATGTCTGCTTTTAGATCATTCTTCATGTCTTCCATGTTGCCTTCATTTTTTCATCTATCTTAGCTTCCATGTCATTCTTCAAACCATCCATCTTAGTTTCCATGCCTTTATTCAAACCATCCATCTTAGTTTCCACGCCTTTATTTAAACCATCCATATTAGCTTCCATTTCATTTTTTGTTACTCTTTGCGAGAGAAAAATTTGTTGCACTTGGTCTTGTAATTTGAAATTCAAACCAATCAAAAGATGCCAAGTGTCGACCACCCATTAGCCGATGGAGGATGTTGTAAACCTGTAGAAATTATATACAATATGCATGTATGTATCCAGACTCTCCTGATCTCACAATATTTATCTTCTTGCAAAATACAGAATCCTTCCACTATAATTCTTGCGAAAATTTAATCAACAATTGCAAAATGCATGAAGCAATAAAAACACACATAACATAGTTGTTTAACGAGAAATCCTAAAGCTAAAAACCCCAACGATATATTATGTAACATGGAGATCATATGAAAACCTCATAAAAAGCTTATCACAAGCTGCCAATACAATACAATCATCATACACTAATCAGGAACAATCTTGCAAATCCATGCACCAATATTTGCCTCCTGCTAGCCTGCCTCCATTGCGCAATCCAAGCTAATTACAAAGACCAATTCAATGTAATCCCACTCTCATTGATTGCGTTATTATCATTGGAAACTCTAATGTATATGTAGATGCAATTCATGCATCACTAGTAGTCACAATGGATAGTCTATCTTACCCTTTCACCTAGCTCTCCACTGGGTCTCCACTGAAATTGCCATGCACTGTAGTTAACTAATGTATTCTTCAGTTGATTAATGAGTTATTATTTAGTGAATTAATTATTAATTAATTCACTTCACTCTCACTAGTGTATCATTCAGTTAGATTAGATACAACTAGCTCAACTGAGTCTAACTGAGTTAAACTGAACACAACTACACCAACTACTTCTACAACTCCACCAAACTCTGTCACATGAGTTCTAACTAAAGCCCTCCATGCAATAGCTCCATTAAACCCTTATGAATTGTGTAATTCCTTCAGCCCACTGATTTTGAAAAATCTGTATACTGAAATTAAGTGCTCCAAGAGAATAAGTTGATGTTTAGAGTCTGATTATTATTAAGGGCTAATAATAATCGACATGCATCTATTTTTAGATCGAAGATCTATAAATAGACTTCGCCCAATCTTCTAAAAATAGAATCTCATCTATTTTTCACATTTGACCAACCATCTACAAATAGCCTCCTGCTACATATAGAATATGCTCACCATGTCTAAAAATAGACATACACCTAAAAACAACCTTTGTGGACCCCACCTAGTTTAGGTGATTATTTTCCAACTAGGATCAAGGATGATGTTTCAGGATGTCTCCTTAACTGTTTCTTGTTGCAAAATTCAACACAACCTTCCTAGTCATGGCACAATCAGTATAGAGACTGCTGATTGGAAATCCCTGCAAACTCAATTTCCATTTTTTAGTTGTTTCCCAATTCGTACAAAATGTGATATTAGTAGCATCCGATGTTAGATTTAAGTGAACCAAGTTGTGCTGGATTTATGGCGATGAGATCTACACTTTGGCACTGGTTTAGAGCCAACCACGTCACTTTAAATTTTGAGCACTTTCTTGATCCACTGGATCAATCTTCTAAAAGGAAGCTTAATGAAATAGAGCATGCGATTACAAGTTCTCCTTTCAGAGAATTTAATACAATAATGCATGCAAGGGAATGCTTCCTCTTCTCTCTCTTTTTTCAAAATTTATAACACAACAAATATTTTTTATTTTTCCTTACATACAAATATATATTAATTTCCAAAGAAATATTAACACATTAATTATTTTTTTTCCAAAATTTTCTAACTCACTAGCTATTCTGAATGAAAAAGAAAAAGATTTTCTATCATTTCACACATCACATAGATATACAATATTTCCTCAAGAAATAACATGAATAAAAAATTATTCTCAAACATCACAAACAATCAATTTTTATGAAAAGGCTTTATGTGAAATGTTTTTGAAGAAGGTTACTTATCTCTTTATGCATGATTCGAGCTTACCATTCATGTAAATTCACATATTAATTTAAAATCGATCAAATGTAATAGATATTTTTTGTATGCACATCAACACATATTTCCTTTAAGAGTTCAATATTTCTCTTTAGAAATGTAATGCATAGGCATCATGCAAATATCCCTGGTAATATTTTCAAAGAAATATCTTAGTTTATTTTTCCTTTCATAAACAAAGTTTACATGCATTTATTTTTTTAATAGATTTTTTATCTTCTTTTATGCAAGGTTTCATGTATTCTTTTCAACAACTCAAATACATGGTAGTAAATTTTCTTGCATGCAACCTTTTTTTTACATTTTCAAGAAATTAAATGTATAAAAACTATTTCTGTTCCTGTAAACATGTACATCTCTTCAAGAATTGTTATGAAAATATTGCAAAGGAAACTAATTTATCTTTTAACAAAAAATCCTTACATTCCTTTCAAGAAGTGACATGGATTCTTTTTCAAAATATTAACATAGTGAATTTTTCTTTTACCATGATATATCTCCAAGAATAATCATGGCTAATATTTTTATGCAATGATTCATATACTCTCTTTCATTTTATTTCAAGAACACGGGTAAGAGATTCAAATGCAAACTACTATTCTTTCAAGAGACAAAAAAAGTCAAACATTTCTTTTTCCAAAAAGGGAATAATTGTTGATCTATTAATAGCATATTCTTTCTTGCGAATTGAGCTTCTCTTTATTAAATACAGGTGTTGTGATTAGGATTTGGTGAAACCATTGTTCACCATTAGCACTGACACTTTGTTCCCTTAGCACATATAAAATCACCAAGGGTGCTAGTCCCCTTTTTACCTATTTCTTTACATACTGGTGAGTGAAAGGGTAATGGATCACACCTGCAGCTTCCTTTCACCAGACCAAAAGACTCCTTGCATCCACGAGTCTCCCGTAAGAACTTGCAGTATACAAATAGTAAAGATATTGCTTATCCCAATGAGAAAATTAGCCTATCCTACTAGAAAAATATCATGGAAGACTCTACAATGGTCGCAAAAAAATAAGTTTCCAAGACACAATTGTTGAATTCAACATATATCACGAGTCATTTCCATGAAAATGAGTTTTTATTACTACTATTAAACAACCAATTCTATAGGAGTTACTCACGTGTATCATTTGCTCATTTAAATTCTATATGAAATGTCTTATCCAATGGAATATTCCGCCTCTAAAATGCATACCTCCCTCCCTTTTCCTCCCATCATCATATGACTAAGAAAAAAATATGAAAAATCCCATGGTGTTTTGTAACCACTAAAATCCTAACTACATGTTGTAGTACTCAACAACCCCCCCATTATAGTTTATAGTAGAACTAATAAATACTGGGGACCCTTTTCAACCTTAGATCAAATTCTTAGTTTTAAATAAAATAAGACAATTTAAGCTTTTTGTCACCAAAAAGCATGACTGAACATGATAATTACCTTATCGAAACTCTCATATCGGATTTTAGGCTCACAATTCAATATTCATAAATAAGCTACCTATAGGATTTTTCTCAAAATTCATTATCAGAAACACTTTATCGGAAATATTTCAAAGGATCATAGTGTGTCTCATAAATAAATCTTTGATACAAGACCTTTGATTAAAGTTTCAAATATTTTTAAAGCCTAAAATAATAAAGTGCTTCCTATTGAATATAATAATGAAAAGCCTAACCTGAGAGGATTGTCGAGTGGAATTTCAGATTTTTCATATTGATAATTTTCATATGAGCACCACATAAAATCCTTTGATCTCTGATATTTCCCATCGTTGATCTTTTGATACTCTGATATCCTCATATTTGCGATCTTTGATATTCCTGACCCCTGATCCTCTGATAAACCTCTCCTTTCCATATTGAAACTTCCATATAGGAATTCCCATATCAGAACTTCCTATCAGCTATCACTCCTATAAATCCCCAATATAAAATCTTTGATATGCGACCTCCGATAATAGTCTCGCTAATGTTTATAGCTACTAAATTTTCATAATAAATCATATCAGAAGGAAAGGATGTTGCATGTTTCAAAGATGTAATCATATGAATTCTTCGACAAAAATCTCTGATATGCTGACATGTACAAAGGCGCACGTGAACCCATGTTTCATAATTTAATGGCCAAATGCATAAAATTATGATTTCAAAGTTCTAGATGATTTGGTTATTGTAGCTTGATGTCACCATGTTTTTCTCATAAAGGCCTGAATTGATATGAATTGGGTTGTTTTCTCTAAGGAATTCTACGGTTAACAAATTTTTCTCTTTCCTCGTGTTTTCTCTTCATAGGCCATCCTCAATAAACAAAACTCAATGGAAATATCTAAAGTAGCTAAAGCTAAGAAGAAATACGCAGGTCAACAAAAATCAGTTCCTCCTTCACCTGATACTACTAAAATCATTTCTCTATTTTCAGACACAACCTATACTCTAGACGTCGAAACCTCCTCATGGGAAGTTATTTATAAATTTTTTTAGGATTAAAAACCTAGGGTAGTGGAGAGAAAAGCTACAATTGATGATTCTACTTCAACCTCCAAGTCTACTTGGAACGATGTTGCGAATTCTTTCTTACACAAAATTGCCGCCCAACCAAAGATATTGCCTTATACGAACATGATTAAATGGGTCATTGATAATTTAAATATTTCATAGAGATTTTTTCTAACTCCAAAGCAGGCAGTTATTGGGTCATTTACCAATGAATATTTAAGCAAAATGTATAAGTTTTCCCCACACCAAATGAAATATGAAAAGAAATTTGTGCATAAATTCATGAGTGAAAATGAGGATCAGTTAGATCCCATTAGGTAATGGAGAAGATATCCAAACAAACACATGTGAGGATAAGGGTATGTATTCCATGGATTTTATTGCTAGATCATTATGTTATATTTCTCCCTTGATGTGTAGAATATATGGATATCCTAATACCTAGAAATTATAAGACAAGTGCGTACCATTAATTGATGTTGCCTCATATGGATACATTATGGATTGGGGAACTATATTGTATGATAGAATAAGAAACCAAATCCTAAGTTATAGAAAAAAGCACATTTTTTCCCAAAATATTGTTCCCCCATTCTACATGAGTGCCTATATAATGGATAATGTTTTTTTTACCTCTAGTTTTACATATATAGGATGAAAATGGACCATAGAGGATCCTACGCCTATCCATATCTACCATGACATACTATGGGAATCAAATTCTAGCCTGATTTCTACAAAATTTTCCATGGATTTATGCTACCTATCCATAAAAATGTCTTTGATTAGAAGGCCCCTAGAATTTCTCCTCAATCTCACAATGATTTATTATCAATAGGGAGATGGTTTGGAGAGGAATCTGTTAGTTATATCAGGATCTTTGGCAATCTTTCCAATCCTCGTGTGTTTCACCTTTATGTTACTAATAAATTCTTAGATCGAGAAATAGCCTATCAAATGATTGGTAATGGCCTTCTAATGGTTTTGAAAGATACTAAAAGGACGACGTGGCCTACCTTTCCTATTTCCTGTGGTGTTTATGCTCTTGACAATTTCAAGCATGTTGGTCTTGAAATTTAAGAAATTCAATGTTTAAATTTCCCAACTATACCTAATAGGCAATATGATACTAATGATATTGCCAAGAATGTCACAACACATGAAAAAATTACATAGTTTATGCATGAGCAAGAAAATTTTGATGATTTATTTGAATCACCTTCTATCTATGCAAAGGTTGAGAAATTAGTAGTGCACAATTTATTCTTGAAGAATTCACTAAGTTTAATCAATATAGGGATAAAAGGATAGCTCATTTTCCTTACGATTTTTTGAGAATTCCTCAACAAAATACAGAACATGATAAATCCACGTATGCTTTAGCAAAAGATACTAATACATCTCAAGCCAAAGAGATATCCACTTCATCGATTGCACAGACTAAACAAAATCAAACAGGAAACAAACTTGATTAGATATGGGAAGAATTAAACCAAGCTAAAAAAACAACAGGGCCTCAAGATTTGAAGAATCGAGTGTACGAAAAGACTACACAAACCCCTAAAGTTAAGGGGAAGACCTCACTCACTGCTGGGACTTCCAATAAATATTTGGATACTAATGATTTAGAAATCATCTCGGTATTTCCGATGTCTAAGGTCATTTTAAAAATTGAAGAAATCCCTCCTCTTGGTTTTTTTTTATAGTCCTAAGCATAGAGTTGTGGTTAGCAGACAGATAAAAAGAAGGGAAGTTGAACAAACCCTGCCTTAGTGATCCAAGTGGATATTGAAAGCCACCGACATGTTCCACCTAGACCTCCAGTTGGTTTCATCATTTTCCTTTATTATAGTAGAATTTATTATTTTGAGTATTTTTTCAGGTCCTAAACTCCCCGAGGAACTTTTACCCCCTAAACAATGTTTTTTTAGGTCCACAACAGGATCTTAGCTATGGGCAGGGGCGTGCAGTAAAGCCTATAGTACTTGCGGATATATTTATGATGATACATCGTATGCCCCAAACTCTAATAATATGACAAAGTTATGACTAAAACAAGCAAGGCCCACAAACTCTTGGCGTTCCATCTCCTAGGGTGAGGGTTTTGGTTGTTTAGGGTTTTCCCATGTTGTTCAATAACAAAAAATCCCTTGAGCCACATTGTAACAAAGTCCAAAGGCATGTAGCCACCATATATCGTCTCAGAGATAATATACCATCATCTAAGCTAGTTTATTTCCATTCAGTCTGTAAGCTTACTTCAAATATTTGATATTAATGAAATGAAATTTTATTTCCACTACACTGCGTTTATGTTTATTTATGTATTTTATTGTGTTCCTGCATAAATCCAGATCAATGGTATCAGAGCGGTCTTCTCTCTCTTGGCCTTTCTTTTCATGTACCCAATGAGATCGAGGTATAAGCATTTAGGGCTCAATCTTGTTGAACCTTTACAAGATCATCCTCACAAACCCTGACGGATTCCCATGGTGGTAAAAAAGAATGATGAGGGAGTAGGAGATCCTATCAAAATATTTCTTGAGGAGGCCCTTGAAAAACAAATGAATGTGATTATTTATAACTTTACCCAAATCCTTTGATGGCTACCCACCGGCAACACATATTCATCTGACAGCCACTCTCGAGGCGCCACTCCTTCTAAGGTTCAAGTTAAATTTGAAATTCCCATATTTGAGGGAAAAATAGATGACTATGCCATAGATAGATGACTGAAACTATCAAAAGTATATTTTTGGTTCATGAATTTTCTAATCAGGAAAATATTACTTTCGCACTCCTCAAAGCCGCCACCATGTCAAGGATTGGTGGGAAACCTACCATGATCAAAATGATGAGAGGGAATCCTCCCTGTTCTCGGCCGCACCCACTTGGAATTATTTTTGAGACACCATCAAGGAAAAATACTACCTCGTGGGGAGCTATGACGACAAGTACATACAATGGACTACATTGTGGAAGCAAAGTAATCAAGATGTGCATGAACTGATGAATCTATTTCATACAGTGCACACAAAGTTGGGTATCAAATATTTTGAGAGTCATTTGGTGCTTAAGTACTGTAGTTGTCTACATGGATACATCCAAGAGGAAATCAAATTCCTCAACATCTCCTCGCTTGGTGTAGCATATCGGTATTCTGCCAACATTGAGCAAAAATTCAAACAGAAGAAGTGAGACTTTGGATCTGTGAATCATAAGCAAGGGAAAGGTGCCCCCAAATTACATAACAAATGAAAAATGCGAGGAAGGGCATCCCAAGACAACTCATGGAAGCCAAAGAATGATATGGGAAAGTGGTGTGAGTCCCATGAGAACTCCACTCACAACACAAGTGAGTTTCGATCCAGGCAATCACTGTCGGCTGAGGTGAAGGCCTCTGAATCAAATGCATGTTCCAAATCTCAGTAAAAACCCGAAAAGAAGAATGAAAAAGGGAAGCATATTATCGATGTGGAACCCAAAGTCTCCGTTGCCACCACCAATATCAATAAGGAAGAACCCGAAGATCTAGAGGATGGGGATCACCTCTTCCATTACGAGGTGTGGGTGAAGGGTTCCCTGCTAAAATTAATTCTCGACATTGGGAGTGAAAATAACCTCATTTCAGAAGGGGTCATGAATCGGATGGGTATGCTGATCGCAACACACCCACAATCATACACCATAAGGTGGCTTCACTAAGGATGATATATTTGTATTATCTAGCAGTACCACCTTCCCTACTACATCGATCCCTTCACGGATGAGGTATTATGCGATGTTGCTCCTCTTGAAGGCTGTGATGTATTATTAGGCCAACCAATAATATATTATCCCCAAAATAACTGAAATTCTCTCAGTAAAATCTTGTCAAACAAAATATAATATGTTAATAATAGCTAAGTTATTAAAAATATAATGATACAGTTATAATAACGCAAAACACATAAGTGTAAATAAAAATACTTGCAATATTTTGTGCAATGTTATGTACCATTTTTCTTCATATCCTTGAATAATAGTCCCCCGCGTTATACATCATCAATGTAAACTGATATCTAAGCTTATCATATGACATGGTCAGTTTTGAAAGTATATACACATTTTTAGTATTTGGAAAAATATATAGGTCTAGTACTTTTCCCACCAGCTCATAACTTGCAGCATAAAAATTCCTACTAGCATATAGATATAATTTTAGAGTTTCATCTTATATATTTTACAAAAACCATGCATATTTTGTATGATTCACTTCTTTTGATTTCTTCTAGTATGAAACAAACTTATTTTCCTTTGTGGAGGTATGTCCTACATTTTCAATAATTAACTAAGGTGCGTTTCATTCAACAGTAGTTTTTGAGGGCCCACCTGTAACTTTAGATGATGCAATTATTGACTTTGGTCCAAAAAGATTGAAAAAATCCTTCGTTGATGCCATTTTCTTTAAAACATATATATATAGATATAAATTATTAAATCACAAAAAAATAAATATCTTACGTAAATAAAAAAACAAAAAAATAATTAAAAACTAATTAAACACACTAGAAACATGCACATCGCACCGAAGTCTAATGTTCATTTAGACTCATCCAAAATACGAAAATATAAAACTAGTTCCTTTAAACAAAAATAATTATTTTTACATTTTCTCCCCGACCCCAACTAGAAAAAAAAATTAATTTTTTCTACATGTCATCTCCACAACCTCCCTCGAAAAAAGAAAAAAAATTATATTTTGTGGGTGCGTCTACCTGCAACACAGTGCCCATGGGTTTTCGTGTTATGGGGATACACGCCCATGGGCAGATGCCCACCCGTGGGGGCATCCACTCACATTACGATGCCCATGGCCTGTCACACTGCGAGTGGACGTGCCCATAGGTAGGCGTCTACTCGAGCCCAATGGTGACCCATAGTGGGTTGTCGTTGGTTTGAGGCGGATGCCTGCAACATGGCTACCATGGGCTTCATGTTGCGAGTGGACGAGCCCACAGGTGGGTGTTCGCCTGAGCCCAACGAATTTCATTGGGCTTGGTCGGACGTCCTCCCATGGGCACGTCCTCCCACAACATGGCACAGGCTCGAGCGGGCACCCACTTGTGGGTACGTCCTCTCACAGTATGGCGCCTGGTGCCGACGGTAGGCAGGCCTAGGCCCCATGTCCGTGTGCATTTGTTTTTAAATTTTAGATAGTAAAATTATTTTAATTATTTTTCTATGGTAATTTGGACGTACCTACCAAAAAAATTTAATATTAACTGCTAGTAAATTTATAAGGATTTAAAATATGTACTCCGTAATATTTGAACTTGAGTCTACTTTATTTTAACAATTTCCTAATTTTCAAAATAATAAATTAAGCTTCTACTTAAAAAAATAAATAAATAAATTATTTTTTGGCATCCAATGAATTATTTTCTTCAGATTACTCATTGAATGGTCCAAGTAGAAGGGGAACTAACCTTTCAAAACGAGAATCTCTCATTCACAATGTTGTTGCTCCATAAAATCGTTGCATGTTTTTAAACAAAACCTCGAGAAATCTTGATGTGATGTGAGGAATAGTGGCAATGAAAGTTCTTATAAAGAAGAAATTATGGAATTTATTTTCTGTGGGGTAAATGTGGGATAAAAACTACGATAAATATTAAAAAAATAAAATATATAATCAGGTAAATGTTATATAATTTAATTAAGATTATTTTGATTTGGGAAAACTTATTAAAGGAAAATTATGTAGGAAATTTAAATCGAAATTAGGGTCAATTTTGAAGAGAATATTTTAGTAGAAATTTTTTAAATAAATTGTAGAAATTTTTTTTGGAGGGACATACTTCAAGCGAAAATTTTTGGTGTGAAAATTTAGAGGGAACTATGGATGGAAACTTTCATTCCTTGAGCTATATATTATCATTAGGAGAGAGATCATTTGCATAATTCAACATCTTTTGTTTGAATGTTATGGATTCATGTGATACTAAAGTTTCATTTTATGAAGCATCAACATCTTTGTCGCGTAAAGACTCTATTCATATTGATGAATATAATGAGAGAAACAATGAGCAAGGGCAGGATTAATAATTTAAAATAAATAGAGAGTCAGATTTTCCACTTAGTCCTAATCATATGGACTATGAGATCAATAGTGACAAAGGCCAAGATGAAGAATTTCCAAAAAATAGAGACTCACAATTTCCACTTAGTCCTAATCCTAAGGATCTTGAGATCAATAGTGATGAATGACAAGACGAAGAATTTTCAGTGAATATAAACTCAAATTTTCCACTTAGTCCTAATCTTAAGGACTATGAGAGAAATTGTGATGAATGGTAGGATGTAGAATTTTCAATGGACAGAGAGTCACATTTTCCACTTAGTCCTAATCCTAAGGACTATGAGAGAAATAGTGATGAATGACAGGATGTAGAATTTTTAGTGGATAGAGATTCAAATTTTCCACTTAGTCCTAATCCTAAGGACTATGAGAGAAATGGTGATGAATGGAAGGATGTAGAATTTTTAGTGGATAGAGAGTCACATTTTCTAATTAGTCCTAATCTTAACGACTATGAGAGAAATAGTGATGAATGTCAGGATTAAAAATTTTCAGTAAATAAAGAGTCACATTTTCCACTTTTTCCTAACCCTATGGAATTTGAGAGAAACAGTGATGAAGGGCAGGATAAAGAATTTCCAATAAATCGAGAGTCTCAATTTTCACTTAGTCCCAACATATGGACTATGAGAGAAGCAGTGACGAAGGTCATGATGGAGAATTTCCAATAAATTGAGAGTCACAATTTCCAACTAGTCCCAATCCTATGTACTATGAGAGCAACATTAATGAAGGGCAAGATAAAGATGTTGAAGAATATCCTCCAAGTTAGTATTAAAAAACCACAGATGATGGTATTGAAAATTTTCATGCCGCCGAAGATGGTATTGAATATTTTTCAAACAATGATGGTGGTGAATTTCCTAAATACATTGATGATCATAGTAAGAATAGCATTCTTCCTAATGACGATGAAAATTCTTGTTCACAAAATGATGAAATGATGGAGATGTTGCCAGCAAATATTGCATCTAGGAGTAGGAGTAAACCTTTTTCGTATCAATCCAATATTTTCTAGTTATACAAGGGGTAGAGTAGAATATCTCAGAAGAAGAAGTTCTATGAGTGATCTCATTTCAAGTGATTGTTGTAAAAAGGATTGCTTGAAACATATGGATTTGAAGTTTTCTTTAGATAAAAGGAAGAACTATTTCTCAATGAATAAAAGCATGCATAATTTATATTTAGTGGGGTGCATGAAATCTACATTGGTAGGATATGATTATCATATTGGGTTTTTATTGCGTTGTATAAAGGATTTCAAAATGTTTCATTCAATTGGTAATTTTCCTTTATCAAGAATCCAAGATAATTTGGAAAAGGATCCCACATAATATTCAGAATTTCATCATAACGAGACTTTGGGCCGCTAGAAAACACTACAATAGCATGGTTGCAAAAATTCTTTTCAAAGCATGGAGAGTCTTTTCCAAATAGAGATACAACACATATTCTAGATAATTTCTCAATACGAGAAATATAAAAATTATACAAGGAATATGCAGAAGGTGTTGAAGGAAATGGTCGCTTTATTACATATCAATATTTATTGCAGATATGGATGAGAGAATTCAAAAATTTTAATATTCCTAAGAAGATAAGGATTGGGGTTTGCAGTACATGTGCTTATCTAAAATAAAAAAAAGGGATAAATATCAAGGAGCAGAAAGAGGCAATCATTCATAACATTATTCTTTTAAATTGTATGGTGATCAACGATGAAAATGTATTTATCAAAAGGTTTATTTTATGTTATATGTAGATTCCATTGTCAAATCACTTCAAGAGCCTCTTAAAAAACAAACAAGTGAAAGGAAAAAGTTGTGCACGCATCGAAAGAGTGTTATCATAATCCAAATATATATTTGGGTTTGATAATCAATGGTATGGACCACAAGAAAACACTTCTACCATATTTTGTTCGCACACCCGAAAATTTACAGGAGGAAAATTTTGCCCAGTTTGACTCGGTCGATTGTATGGTCTTAAATGGGAAAATTTCGCCAAGAGATTTCTTCACAACTCCAAATATTCATAATGATGTAAATATAGCAATAACCATAATTCATGATGTGCTTTCTCATTGGTGTGGTAATCTTCCTGAAATTTTGTATCTACAATTAGACAACACTTGTCGTGAAAACAAAAATCAGTTTTTTTTTTATATCTAAATGTACTTGTTGAATTGAGATTTTTTTCATAAGGTTAAGGTTGGTTTCCTACTTTTTGGGCACTCTCACAACCATATTGATTAGATTTTCAGTCCTTTTTTAGTAACATTGAGGAGGAAGGTTGTTGGGAGCTTTCCATCATTAATTGAATTTATTAAGAAATCATATTTTCCAGATCCCATTTTTAATGTGTTAGAAGAAACGGTTGACATGCGAATGTTTAGTCTAGGATCGCATGGTGAGGAGAAATGCAGTGAACAACTTAATGACATTATCTTCCAACATCAATTTCGTATAAAAAAAATTGTTGGGAAAACACATATATGGAGCAAGAAGTATTCAACTACCGCAAAATGGGCGTCGTCATCAGGTTTGGAATTTTTGAAGTTCATTCCAGATCATCCAATATTTGCGTCAAATATATTTTTATTACAATCATTTGGTGAATTTCATAATGCATCAAGGCATAAGAGAGATATAGATTTTTTTTTTTGTAATTTATTCGAAAATATATTGAAATCATAAAAAGAAACTTTACAGAGGCTATGGGCGGGGATGGAAAGCAATACTTAGCTAATCCCTGCCTTGGAAGTTCTCAAAATCAACCATGTTTGGGGCTGTCTCATAGGAGGAAACCAGCCCCTTGAGAGAGTCAAGAAATCTTGATTTACAAAATATTAAATGACACATATAAAAAAAAATAGCTGAAGCATGTCTAGAACATAAAAAAATCAGAGATGAACCTTGCTACCGAGAAGTCATGGAGTTCCTTTATCTTCCTTTGTCGCATCTTCCTCCTCCTCAATTAGGCATCCTCCTCAGTTGTAGGGGCACGAGGAGGCTTTAGAGGGGCAGCGTGAAAGATGGGAGCAACAAGATACTTAGCATCGTGAACTCTAGTCCAGATACCTTCCGAGTCCATAATCCAAACGTCTGTCTCCTCCTCAGCTGGCTCATGGACTGGAAGAAATTTTATTTTCTAGGGTGTGGGCGGCTCAGATTGTGCAATAGTGGATTTTCTGTAGCCTCCTCTACCCTTAGGCTTTTCCAACAGCCAAACAATCTCTTCCTAAGTGTTGTTAGTTGTTTGGATATCCAACATATCATGACGTCCTGATGAGGATCCTTTGATGAATTCTAGACACTGGTCCTAGCCACGGTGAGAGCAGCCAGAGAGCGCCCCTTTGTAGCTTCCCCTTATGGTTTTTTGACGTTGGCACGAGGGTATGGAGAGGCTATAGAGCAAAGGATGGGGAGCTGGCCATGAGACAAAGATGAGAGAATGGGGCAAGAAGCGGGGGACACGCAATAGGGGATTTTGCAGCAGGGGGTGCACACCAGGGGGCATGCACCAACAAGGCTTGCAGTAGGGGACATGCACCATGGAGGTGCACAGGGGGAGGGGTGCATAATAGGGGGGCTCACAACAGAGGGAACACAGTAGGGTGCTCACAGCAGGGGGGCGCGTAGTAGTTTGAGTGTGCAACAGGGGGAGTGAAGGTGGTGGAATTGTGCGAGGTAGGCTGGAGCAGAAGAGAAATGGTGGAAAGGAGAGAAACGAAGGTAGAGAGAGCTCATAGGATTGGTTGGAGCAAAAATGAAATTGTTTACTGAGGAGCCTGTATGCCTTTTGTAGGCATGAGGCACTGAATTTGAGTGTAGAGGTAGAGAGGGACAATCCAAGTGTGCATGCATGTGCCCTAATGTGATGCATGGTGTGTCGAGAGGCCAAGTGTGGCAGAGTACCGATGAAATCTATCAGAGATTTGAGTTTCCACATCAGGTAGGAGTTGACGTTGCAGGGTGTCATCAAACTAATCATGGGAGGGGTTATCCTCACTCATTCTGGATATTTCACCCGCATTTGGGGGATTTAGATCCTTTTGAAAGAGAGTGAGGAAAATCTTGCGAAGGATTTCATCATGTATATGATGGAAATTAGAGTGGTAGAGAATTAAATTTCTATCCACTCCTTTGTTAGCGAGGAGATCAACGAAATTTTTTTCCTTTCTCCGAACATGGTGGAATGTTATGGCATTATGATGTCGCAACAAATCTTCCAGATGATTGAGGTGGTTGGAAAGCCTCCAGATCGTAGAGACCTTTGTAGATGAAGAACCAAGGAGGATGCAAGTTGTAGCTTGGATAATGAGTTGAGAATCTCCTTCCATTTCCACTGGGAAAAAATTCAAACCAATGGATATTAAGGTCCCCTTGATAAGCCCCTCTAATTTTGCAAATTTGTTGCTATCCCACTCGAGGCTTCCATAGTAGACGTGTAAGGGGTTGCCGCTGGAGTCTCTGAATATGCCCCCAAATCTAGCTTTGCATAGGCTTCCTTTGGAGGATCCATCAAAGTTTCATTTGAAAAGTCTGGCTAAGGGGGGATTCTAGATTTCAGGAGAGCTAATCCTTCCTGTACGCAGGAGGAATTTCTCCATGGGGGGTTCAATACTCAGATGTCAATTTTT
Source organism: Pinus albicaulis (assembly GCA_034641835.2). NCBI lineage: Eukaryota > Viridiplantae > Streptophyta > Pinopsida > Pinales > Pinaceae > Pinus > Pinus albicaulis. Next base: position 1,393,256,866 of record CM076582.1, read on the forward strand.
CAAGATGATGCATTCAAATATGGTTGTCAGGAAGTCATCCTTCCCCCAGTGTTCCAAGGCAAGATTTTCTTCTATGTTGCTGAGTAACTTGGCTCTGATCTGCTCCTGAGTTAAAGCTGCACCTTTAAATATCCTGCTATTTTGTTCTTTCCAAAGGTTCCATGTGAGTAGGCCTAGAATGAGTTACCATAGGAAATTAAAGATATTTATGGAATAATTATTGTCGTACCAACTATTGATGGTCTATATGATGTTGCCTTGTTCTTGGCTGGATCTTTTGCGTAAGATCTCGATCTTGTCCGAGAGAGTGTTGGATATGGGGAAAAGGTCGAGTATGTGATTGATAATTTTGATGTCATTCTAGCATAGAGGACACCTCAAAGGACCCACAAATCCCCTCTTCACGAGATACTCCCATGTGAGGATGTGCCTTTTTCTTAGAAACCATAAAAAAGTAGTGACTTTAGGCCAGATCTTAGTTGTCCATATATTTTTCCATTGCTGATTTGAGGGGATAGGGATTGGAGGTTGAATAAGGTGGTAGGCTTACTTGGTTGAGTAATTACCACTTGGAGTGTGTCCTGAACAGAGGAGGTCTGGCCATTGCTGAGTTCCGATTTTATTTTATTTTTAATTCCTCCCATATTTATTTGTGTTGTTCGTCGTTCGATTTTTCTTGTCATTTATAAGTGGGGAGACAATTCCTGAATCCTTGAGTTACATTATTAGTCCAAAAGTCCTGGACATATTTTTTTTGTCTTGCACGTAAAATTGTGCACCAGATGGGCCGATGAAAGATTGAGGAGAGGCTTGGCATTTGCTGCCATGAGTCTTCCTAGAACTGAGCTTGAGCGTCATCACACAATTCCCAAAAACTATGTGTTTGGATCAGATGTTTTTGTTGAATGGAAACATTCCAGATTTGGGATCCTCCAAGAGCAATATTGAATCTGATTAGTTCATCCTTAGGCTAATTTCTGGCATATTTGGCCGCCCACAAGTTCGACCAAGGCTTTTGGGGGTAGGAGACCCATTTCCACAAAATACTGGCGCCCATGATGATGTTGTTGTGCTCTGAATCTCTTAGATCAAGTCCACCCTAAGTTTTTGGCATACATACTTCTTTCCATTTTACTAGCGCCCATTTCTGCTCGTCTTTGGATCCACCCCAAAGACGTGTTCTTTTAAGGTTCTGAATGGCTTTAAGGACCCATTTAGGTATAGCCAGAATGAAAAATAGATATATGGGCAGATATTGAAGAACATATTTTATTAGAACCAGGTGACTAGCTATGTTGAGGGAGCGATGAGTTCAACTGGAAAGTTTGGTTTCCATTCTGTCTAACAGCTCTCTCTAGAATGAGTGTTTAATAGTTGAGTCCATGAGAGGGGTGGGGGACAAGTACTTAGAAGTCAGAGAGGGAGTGGAGAAGCCGAGGATGCGAGATATATTGTGTTGGGTAACAATGGGCGTATTGAAGAAGAAGATTTGAGATTTCTTAGGGTTTAGAGTGGTTCCAGAGGATTCAACGAAACAATCAAGAAGGGTTCCTCAAGTGCAACCTTCCTGCATAAAGGGGTAACCCATGATCATGTTGTCATCCACAAATTTTTTATGAGAAATGGGAGGATGATTGTGTAAGGGAATTTCGTGAAGGTCATGAGATCGGATTGAGTTCTTAATCAGGTGGCCCAAACCCTCAACCATAAGTACGAAGAGGAAAGGAGAGAGAGGGTCAGCTTGCCTTATACCCCTATAGGTATTGAAGGTTTCCAAGGGTATGCCATTGACGAGGATAGAGAGGAAAGGATAGGATATCAAGATCATGATCTAGCGAACCCAGGTATGGTAGAACCCAAAGGCTAGAAGTACGTGTTTTATGTAATTCCAGCTAAGCTTGTCAAAGGCTTTGGAGAGGTAAATTTTTAGGAGCATTCCAAGATTTTTTGAGGTTTTTAGGGAGTGGATGACTTCATGGGTTAGAATAATTCCATCAAGGATCTGCATGCCTTCAACATAGCTGGATTTCTTTGGAGAAATAAGCATAGGAAGGAGCTGCTTCAATCTATTAGCAATCACTTTGGAAATTATTTCGTAAATAACATTGCACAGGGTTACTGGCCTGTACTTACTTGGAAAATCCATGCTATCTTCCTTTGGGATGAGTTTGAGAAAATTTTCATTGAAATCTGGAAGAATCCAGTGAGTGTTCCATGATTCCTCCATTATGCCCCAGACCTCCTCTTTGATGATATCCTAGAGTAAGTGGAATAAATTGGTGGTGAAGCCATCTGGACCTGGGGCTTTCCCTTCTTTTAGTTGGAAAACCAATTTTTCGACCTCCATCAAGGTTGTGGATTTGAGCAGCATCCTATTGTGATCCTCATTGACTAGTTTTGGATATGCTTTTTGAATTTCTTAGTAGCCTCCTGACGTTGAGTGTTTGGTTGTGTAAGGATTTCTTTGAAGTGGTTGAGCAGTTCCTCTGTGATGTCCTCATGATTTTCCATGTGCTCCCCATCTTGGTTCTTGAGGACGGTGATTATGTTGTGCATCTTGTGCTGAATTTTGGAGCAGTGAAAAAAATTTTGTTTCGTTCTCCTTCCTTGAGCCAACAAATTATTGATTTATGCTTCCATAGTATTTATTCTTGACATATTATTTCTTCAAGTTGGGTTGTTAGCACATTTTCTAGGCCCTATAAGTCTGCTGATCTTCCTTCTAAGATGATTTTTTGTTGGAGTTGTTGCATTTGCCTTTTAAGCTCTCTTTGGTTGAATGTTGCTGAAGGTGTTCTGATTCCATGGTTTCTGCTTCCCTTTTAGCATCTTTAGCTTCTGCTAGAACTGATATATTTTTGAGCCCAAGGGCGGATTGAGGGTAGTCCACCAATCTAATATGAGATCTTATAAACTCAGATGTTTGAACCAAAATTGTTCCAAGCGAAAAGGTTTGGGTGTGGCATTACTAGGTCTGAGCCATTGAAGCTAGATTGGGTAGTGATATGAACCAGAGGCTAGAGTAATGGTGGTAGCCAAATCCCCTCCCAGATGGATGAAATCGTCTGTGATGACGAAGAGATCCAGCCTTGATGAAATTTGATGGGATTCTCCCCTATGGTTATTCCATGTGAAGATACCATTGGAGGTTTGAAGATCTATAATATGATTACCTTGGATAAATTCCTTAAATTTGGTGTTGTCCATGTCAAGATGGGTCTTTCCTCCTTTTTTTTCCTGAAGGGTTGTGACCATGTTAAATTCTCCTCCAATCAGCCAGAGAGGATGAGTTTGCTAGTTGTTGAGATCTACTATGTTGTTTAAAAGCTTTTTTTTTTGCATTACTGACTATGGGAAGTAGACATTTCTGAGGTGTCCATGAATGCTGGTACCAATCAGGTGGAATGAGGCTTCAATGAAATGGAAATTTGCATGATTGTTCTCTAGGGTGATCATTTGAGGATTCCAAATGATCGTGAGGCCTCCCGATTCTCCACAAGCATCAATTTTCGGGGTATTGCAGCCTTTCCAAAGTCTATTGAAGATGGTATCCAGAGTTGAGATGGAGCATTTTGTTTTTTGCATAAATAAAATCATAGGGTTTTCCTTATTGATTATTTTCTTGATTAACCTATGCTTGGAGGGGTTGTTTAGCCCTATGGTATACCATGGGATGAGCTTCATTGAGAAGTGTTAGGAATGAATAAAAAGAACCTAGTTAGCTTGCGATAATGCAATGATTCCAGTAACTCTCTGCCCAAGCCAACCAATCGCTGCAGATCTGTTCTTCTTCCTCATTTTATGGATTCTTTCATAATGTGTTTTGTATTTAGGAGAGTGCTGCCTTGAATGCCTAGTGAGGGTAGCTGTTGGGCTCTAATGAGGACTTCCTCCAATTTCTGGATCTGTTGTTGGGGGATTGAGAGAAATTATTTCTGCTTGCATGCATCTCCAAGACCCATAATGTCTAGGTCCCTGTATTCAATACTCTCTAGTTCTTATTCCATTTCTTCTGGGATTGATTCCAGGTTTGTCCCTTTTCCTTTACCTGAAATGTCCAGAGTACACGTTAGGGACTGGGGTTGCAGAAAGGATTATAGTTTGATTTTGGTATTCAGATCTTCCGAAGTCTGGGATCTCTCCTGTGAGGGCGGATCCGTATCTCTTGGATTTTCATTATCATCCTCATTCAATTTAGCTAGGCCTTCAAAATTGTTGCTTTCAGCAAGAGCTTTTTTGTTTTGGTTCGTCTTTGACTTTATGGTATGCCTTTTTCTTCTAGAGAATTTCGTGAACCCTTCGGTGTCTTTGGGTGTGGAGGCGTTATTCAAAGAGGAGTTTTGATTTAGGGGGAAATCTCTGAAAAGTTGCCCATGATGATGGAATTTCCTGCATCTAAACGACACATGTTCATAATCTACTATTTAGATTCATTCATAGTCATCATGAACCAAAATTACCTCATCAAGGAGAGACTTTGCGATGTGCATGTATACACATATCCTTGCATAGGCAACATTTTTGTTGATCTTTGTCTCTTCTACTATTTTTATGAATTCTCCAGGAGAGTTTCCAATGTCTTGAAGGGTTAGCTCATCCCAGTAGTCATGTGGTAGGGTGTAGAGCCTAAACCAAACTGGAGCCCAACAAAAATATTCTTTGTCTGGATTAAAGCATTCGACCTAGTTGTGCAGGTATAGACCTGCAGAATTGAATAAATATGGGTCGTTATCCATAATTCACATTGAAGAAAACCTTTTCACATATATGTAGATCGATATGGCCCTTTTGGTTTCCATTTGGAGGTGATCCAACCCATAAGAGCTCTTTCTTTGGACCAAAATCCCATGAACTTACCTATCAGGGCATGATCCTTCATATACTGGATTCTTTCATTGATTCGATGAGCTAGGAGCTTAATCTTGGGTCATATTTTTGCCTTAGGTATGCATGTGGACGATCTAACTGTTTTTTCCTCTTCACCAGCTCCTGTTGACGGATTCGCTGTGGGGGACGTCTTAGAGCGGTTAGGGAACGAGGCAGATTTTTTTCGATAGTCGTTCTCAGACCCTGTCATCGCTCCATTAGAGAGAAAACCAGAGGAGGGGGGATCCACCATCCCCCCACTTTTGTCCTTCATGCATGAGCCTGTCTCCGCACCAGGATATGGAAGGGGACCTGAGGCTGGGGTAGAGAGTCGACCATGAGTAGCCTACCTGATGGCCTTCAAACCCTAGATCATGGTCATAGGGTTCATATTTTCATAGCGAACACCGATCTTGGTTGAATCATAAAAGAGATATATATTATTCTTAATGTCTAGAAGAAATTAAAAATAAATTAGATAAACATATGAGTACTTTTTTGTTTCTAATTCAGTTTGGTAGGAGTCCTTTTTCAGTGATTAGAGTATCTCCTTTCAATATCAGAAAATTAAGATATGATTTTGAAGATTCCATTTATTTGGCCATAAAATGTATCATATCAAAAGGGGGAAACAAACATTTTTGAACATCGACAATATCAAGGTATTATTAATTCTATAGAGGTGGAGGAAAGAGAAATGTACATTGGTTCCAGAAGATATCATGCACAACTTGAAGCCACAGAAGACCGTTATAGGGGTTCAACAAACGATATTAAGGAGGGTTGCATGATCACAATGTTAGCACATGAAGTTCCACATGGGTATCCATTATGGGTTTCCAAGGTTATAAATTCATTACAGAAAATGGAGATTTTGCAGGTGTTGAAGTACGTTGGTATGCCACAAACACACACCCGTTCAATGGCATGTATAAGGTAGATATATTAGTTGATAAAAAAATTGGCGGAAAGAGAAAAATAAATGGTACAAATATAAATTGTGGCTACGCAATCCTCTTAAAATTGAAGGAAGTTGACATACTTGTTTATGACTTCAATTTAACAAAGAGAGGAAATCTTCACTCTAGGACGATAGAGATTCTGAAGAGGTTTCTACTAGAAGAAACAATGTTGAGACGGAAGTCTGCTGAACCCAGTCATAGATCTAGAATACTTTTGAAACCTCAAGTGGTGGGCATGCATGCTGACTCAGATGGGGCACTGGTTGATGAAAGAGAAGAATATGAAACATCTTCATCTGCATCCAGTCATTCATATGATGATGTGAATTCTTATGGTGTGCATGAAATATGAGTGATTTTGAATAATTGTGTAAGACAATTTATATAAATGATGTTTGTATTGAGAAATGAGAATGATATTTTAACTTCTATATGATCTTACATGAAGTTATGAGTCCTTTTTTATGTTTGTTCAACTATATGTTTTAATTATGATGAATTCATTTGTCTAAAATATTCACAATGAAACAATAACCCGGAGAAATAATTTATGTTTCATTGGTTTATTTTAGTCATATAATTTGTTCATAATATCATTGTTGAAATATGTTGAAAAGTTAATGTTTTTTAATCCTATGGGTGAAAATTTCTGAAATAACTTTTTATCTATAACATTATTGTTGAAAAAATTTAGAATTTTAGGGATATTTAGGGTCATGATATTATATCTTAAACGACATGGATAAAAATTATTGGAATTTTAATGTGTTTAAAATCCCATTATTTTATATTTAACATCATTACTAAAAATATGTTGAAATTGTACCCGCAAAATAAAAATGGTATTCTCAAACCAACATTAGTGTGTTTTTTCCATTTATTTGGCACAAGAAAATTGGTTTTACTTCCATTTCTTTAAGATGTTGCAAATTAACCCTGAAAAAATAAAACCTCGTTCTCGAATACACACTTTTCATTTTTGGGTTGTTTTTCATGTTTTTTGGGGTTTTTTTTGCTAAAGTTCACGTTTTCAGGTTATATTTCCCATTTCAAATTTTGTGTTGTTTATTGTTGTACACGAATATTAATCTTTTGTTTTTTAAAATTCATTCAATAATAAAAGTACTTCACAGGCCACATCCACTTCATCATCTTCTGCAACTTCAAGTCTTGTTTCAAGTCCAAGTCCTCCTCCAAGAAAGAAAAAATCCTAAAATGAAATTTATGGGTATACCAATTTTTGTTTGATGTCTCATATTGAATCAGAGACAAGATGTTTTGAAGATGGAATAAAAGAGTTAGTTTGGTGCAAAGCAATGGATGAAGAGATGACAATGATTAAAAGGAATTAAACATGGGATTTTGTGGATCCTCTTACTGAAAAATTACTTATTCAGGTTAAATGGTTGTACAAAACAAAGTATGAAGCCGATGGATCAATACAAAATCACAAAGAAAAGTTAGTGGAAAAGGGATATGATCAAAAACAAGTATTGAATACAATGAAAAATATTCTCATGTTGCAATATTTGATACCATCAGAACTATTTTTGCATTCAAAATACAATATAAATGGTTAGTTTATCAATTTTATGTGAAATCAACCTTTCTAATTGGTGAGTTGAAAGCAGATGTATATGTTTAAAAACCCCAAGGATATGAAGAAGCATGAAGTGAACACAAAGTCTACAAACTGAAAAATGATATTTATGGACTTAAACATGTTCCAAGAGCATGGTATAGTAGAGTTAGACACTTATCTTTTGAAAAAGGTATTTAACATAAGTGAAAATGAACCCACATTATATATCAATTCAAATGGTAACTATACACTATTTTTTTTCATGACTTGATATACACATCTTCAAGTGATTTTTTAGTGGAAGATCTCAAGCAGGCTATAATGATTGACTTTGAAATAACTTATTTGGGTTTGTTGTATTATTTTTTTGGCCTAAAAGTGACACAAATGAATGATGGAATTTTTATTTCACAAAAAAAGTATGTTTCATATCCTCCTCACAAATGGAAAATGGGAAACTGTAAACCCATGAGTATATCCATGAATACAAATGAAAAAATTTCTATACAAGATGCAGCTAAAGAGGTAGATTCTAGATCTTATAGGAGTGAGGTAGGAAGCCTTCTGTATCTTACTACCACTAGCCCTGACATAATGCATCTAGTAGGTTCGATTTTCAAATTCATGCAAAGTCCAAGTAACATTAATTTTGGAGAAGCAAAATGGATTTTGAGGTATCTCGCGAGTATGGAATTTAGTATAATTCATCAAAAAAAATTGGGTTGGTTGATTATACAGATAGCGATTGGGGTGGATCTCGTGATGATAGAAAAATCACTTCAAGTTATGTCTTCACCCTTGGATCAAGTGCAGTATTATGATGTTCAAAGAAGGAACCAACTATTTCATCATCTTCTACAAAGGAAGAGTATATTGTAGCAACAATGGCAACATGTGAAGCAATTTCTCTTATGAAAGTCTTATTAGATCCGAAACAAGAACAAAAGCATGTCAGAACTATTTATTTTGATAACTTGTCTACCATTGCCATAACTAAAAATATTGTGTTTCACAATTGCACCAAAGGCATTGATACCAAATATCGTTTCATAGGAGACTATGTGGCAAAAAGTGAAATTGAAATAAAGTTTTGTACAACAAATGACCAGCTTACATATATTCACCAAAAGCACTACAAAAAGCGAAGTTTCAATATATGAAAGGAATCACCTCATTTAATATTAAGAAGCAGTGTTGAGAATAATGCTGAAGTAGTTTATATAACTGTTGACAAATTAATCCACATATTTTGTATTCTTGATCTATCAAATTATCAAAATTATGTCAACTCAAATTAATATATGTAATGAGTATTCAAAGTTATTACTGAGTCTTGAGTTATCAGAATTAGGGAAGAATCTCTATCTATCTCTGGATTAACTCATCCAACCCGTAAGCAAGACGTAAACTAATTTAGCCATAAACATGATAAAATAAATACACGTCAAGAGGTTTTTCTCTATACAAAAGGCTACATTCTCCCAGCCTATATTAAATGTAATTGCTGATGAAATTCAACCTCACAACAGCTCATACCCTAACTCATAATAATTCTGGCCTCACTTCACACCCTAAATCATAATATTTCTGGCCTCACCTCGCAGATCTACATTACCAAAAAAATAAAAAAACAACTTAATACAATTCAAATAACTTTAATTTTACCTCTCTCCTGCCTATCAAATTTCGGGATATTTCGGAAATCTACCATCAACAAAAAAAAATGCCCCAATTCATCCACAACGCCCACGCCAATTTATCCACTCAGTGGCACTTTAAATCATAACCGCTAAAGTCGTCCGTTTAGCGATAAAGGTGGGTTCCTCATCGCCAGCCATGACCAGAATCACGCTTTCGCCCTTATCGGCTGAAAGTTCTGCCATATCCTTCCTCATCTCTCTCCGTCGACCATCTCCATGTTCGACAATATGACGATGCCCTGATGATCTATTGTTAATTTCTTCTTCCGAATGGCCAGTACTGCACTCCCTGATGTAGGACCATGCCAGAAGAATCAGAGCAAACCCTACGAGAACAAGCATGGTACCCACTCCACCCAACAGATAGGGAACTGGAGTTTTCCCCACTGACTGAGTACAGCTGCTCTCTGCGCTAATATTTGAGGTCGCTGACATTGCAATACCTCCTAGAGTGCCCTTCACCCCTAAATTCCTTTAACAAACATCGGCAATCCACAAATGACATTGCATTATTTTATAATATTAATTTAGAGTAGAAGAGCACATTTGATATTGGGCTTCGGCCTTGAATACTGTTGACAGGATACTCGTTCGTCTGTGAATGGTGAAGAAACAGATATTCTATCATGTGGGTCTCAGATGAGGATGTACTATTCTTCTCTGGAAATTAGGGGCCCACTACTTTGTGACGATGGAAACTGTTAACCCAATCTGTTTTGCTTTTTGTGGGTGCTGGGTCATTAAGTCAGGGAAAGGCAAGCATCATGAATATGATTAAATGGTAGTGGGTGGACTAAATGTAATACCAGATCGCGATATTTCACCGAATTTATTGTCCGTGTGCGAGAAAACATTATTCTCAAATTGCTAATTGCTACGGTAGCAGGACAGCAGTAACAATATTCACGGACACGTGCAACTTGCTTAGGGTTCATGATGCGTCAATCGCATTGGTAAGGGCGGGCCCACGAAGGCGATTCTCCTCTTCCTTGGTTCTGTTGGGCTCGCTGAGGGACTCCGTCAGGGATGAAAATTGATGGATTCATGGGTTGTTGACGGATTCATAACGGATGGAAATCGTGAATTCGTTGAAAGTAGAAAGGAAACATCAAGATTAATTTTTTATGTTTTTAATGGAGGAATTCGATAACTTTTTCTTTGTTCAGAAGAAAAAAAAACCTCGGAGTTTTATAATGTAGTTGCACATATTCAAGTCCAAAATGTGTTCTTATAATTTTTGTTATCTATCATGCATTTCCAAAAATGTTCTAAGCTGGTAACATATACAGTCCTCCCAACAGATATTCATGTATCTTTATGGATCAAGTAAACAATAAAATTTTATACTATAAGCATTATTCAAAAACATCGAGGCATATGCAGTAATCATCATGACAATATGTGATTAGAGTCATGTAATAGTGATCCGCCATTACGGGTTGTGTGAAAAACAAGTATATTCTTTCTAAAATGGAAACAAAGATTTTCAAAAACGAGTTTGTTACCGAGATATAGTTCAAAAAAACTTTACTGATCCATTTGCTCCACTTCCACTAGCATCCGCTACCATCTAGTAGCTCATAGTGCATTTCACCAAAAGACAATTATAGTTGTCTTTGTTACAATCTCAACGGTACTATTTTTCTCACTGAAGATGTTATTGAAAGTTATGAAGGAGAAAGACCTTCGAAGTTCATTAACCCTGTCCACCGAAGTCAACAAGTGTACTGGTGCAAATATGTTCTGATTGTTCATGTGATCTATTAGCACCTTCGAGTCTCCAAAAGCCCACAACATGTTAATATATAATTGCTTGGTAAACCAAAAAATCCCCCACAGTTCCAGGAGCTTCACCCTGGTATTTGTGCCTTGTCCACCATACTAGTCGATTTTGTAACGACACTGCGGAATTAGCATCAGTCGAGCGCCACAACCACATCTGTAGTTCTGAGCCGCCCCATCAAAGAATCTCGTCGGATATTGTATGTGAAAAGGTTGAAGTCTATGTGATAGGTACCGAGGGGGTCTGTTAATAATATGTGGTCCTCCCCAGCATTGTAACACGTACTCAGCCACCCCGCCCATTGTGCAGGCCTACTCCTAAAATATCTAATTATTTCGACCACACCACAACCTCGAATGGAAAAACAACGGAATGTCCCTGAAATGTGATCCCCTCTCATACCACCAGGAGATACAGTGTTGTACGGAGACAAATGCCTTTTGTTATATATGTAATGCATAAAAAATGTGACCCAGGGTCTGTCTCGCGAAGTCACACATGTAAAAAATGTGATCGGTGCCTTCCTCTGCACACATACAAAGCCATATGATGGACCCCCGCATAGAGGTATTCTATCCATGAATGTAAAACGTCTCCATCGCCTGTGTTTTTAAGTATTTATGTTTGATGATATCGTGCCAAGTACCGCGGGTATGTAATCCCCTCGAAAGTGATTTCAGTAGTAGAGCCTTACCAAATATATCAATATTCAACAACCCCCACCCCCCAACTATCCCAACTTGCTAAGTGGTATTTCTCACCACCCTTACCACCTTCCCATATAAAATTTGTAATAGTAGACTTAATTTTTGTTATAATGGATTTAGGAATAAGGAAGAGGTGTTCCCAATAAACTGATAATTGTTGCAGAACCGCCTTTTCCAAGATAAGGCTTTGTCCCTTTGAAATCCACCTTAAAGACTAGCCATTCATTTTATTTCGGTATTTATCAATTAACCACAATGAGTCTGCCACCCCGTACCGTGTTGGCTTGATATGAAATCCCAGGTATGTTAAACCGTATTTGAGTAGAGCACATCTAAAATTGAAAATCTCTCCCACTTGTTTAACAACCTCTAGATCCCCCTACGAAAGCACAATGATATACATCCCTTTCTTTGCAATACCTCATGCCTTTCCAAATTTTCAAAATATTAGTTTGAGTTTGACTATTTTACTTAAACGATTAGTGAAATTTTTAGAACTATATGGTGACTAACCAAACTTTACATTATAACTTCAAAACATGAAATACATAGGCTGCAGCTCTTTCATCAGTAAAATAATTGTTGTAACTATTATTTTCACGCGACCAAAATTAGCTCCACAATTTTCTCCCCTTGTCCTTGTCATTCTACTTACATCTTCCACATTACAAAAGACTTACCTTTGTAACAAGCCAAATATCAATACATCATCTACAGAAAAGTTGTGTGGCGCTTCTATATCCTCCATGATTTTAATACCCCAAAATGTTCTGCCAACAACTCCCAAATTAATCTTTTTTTTGAAGGAGTCCATCACCAATATAAATAGCAGTGACGAGAGGGCACATCCTTCCCTGAGGCCACGTCCCACTCTAAAAAACCTAGAAGGGGTTCCATTAATTAAAACCGCCATCGGTGCCCTCGTAATGCACCACATAATCCGCTCCACTGACTCGCACTTCATCCCGATTTTGAAGAGGATCATACGCAGAAATGCCGAATCCACCCTATTCTATGCCTTGCTAAGATAAACTTTCATCACTGACATCTCCAAATGTCTTTTATGAATCAAATGAATAATTTCATGTGTAGTGACCACAATGTCATGGATGAACCTATTATAGAGAAACCCAAATTGTTCCTGTGAGATATAATGGGACATGACTCCCTTAATCCTGTTTGCAACAATTTTTGAGATGATGTTATAAAGAGTGTTACAGAGAGAAATCAGTCTATAGTCCTCAAAAGTATATGTTCCTTTCTTTTTTGGAATCGGTGCAATAAATGTTGAGTTTATCGCTCCATGCTCGTATCCCTTGAGTCGCACCTCCTCCACCATATTCGTTATATCCCGCAGCATATAATCAAAGAAACGCATGAAAAAGTCCAGCGTCCACCCATCCAGACTGTAGCTCTTATCACAAGGGAAATACTTGATTACCCCTTCGACTTCTACAGTACTGACCACAACACCCAGAGCAATGTTGCCTACATCCGTGAACATGACAGGAAATTCCTCCACGCCCGATAACTGATCATGAATGAGTAGTTCCCCCCTGTGCCTGGAAAGGACGCTCGAAGCGCTTCACTGCTTCCCATTGAATCAATTCAATGTTATTACATTATGTCCCATCCACGCATGTATTCCATATAGCGTTTGCGTTCTTCCTCCCATTTGCGAAAGCGTCATAATACTTGGCATTCCTGTCACCTTCCTTAAGCTAGAGTGCACATATTTTTAGCTTCCATGTCAGTTCCTGTGCAAGGAGAATCTTGCGCTTCTTGGCCTCTAAATTTTTTATTCGTTCCCACCCTTCCAGATTCATGTGCCCCCCATCCATATCATCAATTTATTTTTGATCTCACGTATAATCTCCTTTAATTCCATCAATATTTGATGCTTGTTCAGTCTTTCCCATATTCGAACCCTGGATTTGATACCTTGTAGAGTATGTGATAGATGAGCCATAGGATTTATCCCAACATCCCTCTTATGGGCCTTCAGAAAATCAATAATCGTTCAATTAAATCCTGCATCCTCTAACCAAATTCGATTAAATTTGAAAGGATACCCATTCATATTTTTATCAAACTGTCACTTCAGCATGATGGGGTGATGGTCGGAAATCAACAGGCCCTCCACCCATGTCTTAGTCATTCCTATTTGTTCCAGCAAAGATTCCTTTACCAAGAAGCGATCAATTCGCTTCGTGATATAATCCTTCCCCTTTCTACCATTATACCAAGTAGGGAAAACGACCTTCAGTGTCAGGTCTTTAAGTTGTGCCTCCCTAATCATATCCACAATGTAGTCGGCTAATGGATCCATCCTACACTGTTCTCCCCAACATTCCTCCTTATCCAATGTGTAGTTCAGGTCTCCCGCCAATAGGGAATTTCCCAGCTTAAATATCCCACAGTCCTCCATTCTCTTCCAGAATATACCCCGATCATAGTATGGGGCATATATGTTCACTAAATTTACCCTACTCTTATGACCCCGGATAGTTCTTGTTAATATAATACCCCCAAAGAAACTAAATACCTTGAGAGTCACCCATCTCAGATTCCACATCAGCACCAAGCCACCATATCTTCTCACAACATCCGTCTCCCCAATGTGCCACTCTGGAAACATTGCATAGAAAAAAGAAGTCGACTTATCAACCGATCTCATTGTTTCTTGTATGAAAAGAAAAAGGGGAGAAATCTTGTGACTAAATTCACGCAAGGACACAAATTTAGGTCCCCCCCCCCAACCTTGACATATTCAGTGAAAAATATATCATTAGGAATCATTCTAATGGGCTCTAATGCTCTAAGGACCCTATCAAAAACTAATGACACCAGAACATTAGTGAAATTTCCCATAAGTAATTCTCGATCAGTTACCCCACTTGGGATGGGTCTTTTCTTACAGCTTGGACATCCCTTCCCTCTCTTGACAGTGATATTTCTTACATATGCCGGGCTAATGACAATTGTGGGGGACATAGGTCGGTTACAGTGGACAGTGAGAGGATCCAAGTCAGCCTCCGGGTTGAGGAGCATAAACCTAAGATCGCTACCGATTGAGTTTTGGGGCGATAATGTTATGTCATACAATGAGGCGCCCGAATTTCGTGGAGAAGATGTAGGTCTAGAATCTGCTGGCAAGATGATGGAATGTTGTGGAACAGAGTCTAGAAAAAAAACCCCTCGAGACCCTTAACAGTCAACTAGAGAGATATCTAGAAACATCAAGGGTGGGTGGGTATGACCCGCCAACGTGTCAGGGCATATCCCCTGATGAGAAAGTGTTGTAAATTAAATGATGGATAAACATGGATAGTAATTAAAAGATTTGGGTGTTATTTGTAATGTTGAGAAATTGTAAAGTTAAGAGGCCAATGCAAAAGTAACCATAAAACAATTCATAAATTCCTGGTTTTATCCACAACAAATATTTTCACTATATTCAAAAGTTAAAAATATTATTCCAAAAAAGAAGAAGACTATAAACTTAATTAAGAAAAGGACACAAGTTGCTGGCTGAATTATACCAATATTTATTTGACACTTTATATAATTCTTTTATCATGATTATTATTAATTATTAAGAGATTGTGATGTGATGTATTGCTAATAGACTCCATGATATGTAAGTCACTAGTTCAAAATTCCATGAAAAAAAATCCTTATATGATTTTAATGATTTAAATTCACATTAAATTATGGTTTCTCGATCTAAATTTCAGCCTCATATTTTCTATACTACTTACCTATATCATTATAGTTATTGCTAATTAAATTATTTTTATAACCTAAAAATATTTTTTCTAAATAGTAATTTTAAATAATAGTAAAAGTACACTATGTAACGGAGTAAGTTAGTAATTGTACAAATACTTTGCATATTTTATGATTTTAGTGGTATTTTAGTGGTTTAGATGGATTGATAAGATTTTGGACTATTTAAATGTTTGTTTTAGTTGAAGATTAATGAGAATTAAAAAAAATAATTAAAATAAAATAATCCAGGAATAAATGTAATGAAAACTCTAATCCGGTGTTTTCAGCTTACAATAAACAGTTGCGTTACCTATAAAGTGGCATACGATAAAGTAAAGAAAGAATGATAAGGCTCCTTTCAAATCAACGTCATCTAACGATGGCCGCGTCGCTTTTTGTCAATATATAATGATCAAAATTGCTTAGTTTATCAGAAGACGACAATTTAGGTTAACTTTAATGTTAGGTTGATTTGGAATGCTTGAATTGTTTATTCTTATTCTCAGCTCTATTGTTTATTCACTATCGTGATGGTAGTTTTGTAATCACATTCTCTTACACAATAAATAAATAATTCCATTTCCAATTGGTATGGTTTATTATGATCAAATTGTTTCGTTTATCATGAGACTGACAACTTATCTTAACCTTATTTATTCTTACTTCAGTTGCATGGTTTATTCACGATAGTAACGGCGGATTTGTTTTTGCATTCTGTTACATAATCAATCAATGAATCTTTCTCTCCAAATAGATGTTTATATATATATATATATATATATATATATATATATATATATATTATGGTTTATTATGATTAACCACTCAATCTGTATATATTTTAGAGAAATAGAGGTTGATACATTAGATTTAATATTATCTATATATAATCATCAAACTAATAAATAATATCATATTATTTTAGTTTGAAAATCAGATTTATGAAATATATATAAGGATGAAGAGTTTCCATGATTCTTGTGATTTTTATATTGAATACCCATTAACTTTGATGTGTTTTCCTTATTTCTATATACAAAGATTTGAAAATATATATATATATAATCAAAGTAATAAATAACATCATATTATTTTATTTTGAAAATCAGACTCGTGAAATATATTAGGGATGAAGAGTTTCCATGATTCTTGAAATTTTTATATTGAATGTCAATTAACTTTAATTGATGAGTTTATATATAATTTTAATTTTAATTGCTTATTCTATATTTATTTATTTGTTTTAGTTATAAAGTTGAACCAATTATATATAAAATGTTATAGGATTTTAAGTAAATGAGTTAATTATGGGCTATCACATTATTTTATGTTATATGTATGTAGTTAATTTTATATCATTATTTATATTTTTTTTTGCGTATATAAAGTTCATTAAACTAAATATATAGAAGGGTATAGGATTTAAAGTAATTATTATATATGCACCGAATTATGGGTTATTATGTTATCATAAATTTTATATTATTATTTATATTTTTAATTAAATATACTTTTTCATTGGGTGTTTGATCTTCGGAAGGATGGAGCGATGGAGTGCAGAGAAGCTAGGATTTGCAGGTCATGGGGCTTTGGCAATGCGGCGACAGTTGCTCAAGGGCGTGCACCAAGCAGGAATGGGGATCGAGCCACACATTTTTGGACCTAAGGAGAAGGTGGAGGCCGCTTATGGGCCAATCGTTGGCACAATGAAAGATTTGGAAGATGGTAGTCACATCGACAGACCATGACACCCGTCTCTCCTCCGCCTACTATGGCGTTGAAGCAGGAATTAATCTGATATCATGTTTTCCTCCTCAGAGAACTAGTCTCACTAGCAAAGCAACTAATCCAAGAGTCTGGCAGCTATCTCTTGACGGAGGAGAAGGGGCAAGGGAAGAATCTCCCCGCGGGATTGCAAATGAGGTTGGGTGCAATGTCTTATGGATTCGAAGACGGGATTGTAGCAGAGGGTCGTTGATAGATGGCCCTGTCTCTTACCTCTGCCTCGAAGCAGTCTTTAGGCGCAGACGAGATCTTGAGCTAAGGGGTTTTGGCGATGGGGGTCCCGATCTGCAGCCTCCACCCATCTGGATCCACCAGGAACACCAGAAGTGGGTAATTCCCTTACCAAGGTTTTTTCATTTTCTGCGTTGTTTAGTTTTTATCATTTACAGCTGGTTAAAAGAAGGATGGAGTTCCCAGCTCAGTGGTAAGGTAGCACAGGGGTTTGATACCCAATGCTTACCTAGGTGGTTCAGGGTTTTGGCAGGGGGTGAGGTTACCCCCATCTATGGGTACCCCCTGTACTCTGCCGCAGCAAACCCAAGACAAAAAAAAAAGCTTGGACGGTAGTGCATGCTCGGAAAATCCCATCTCACAGAGACAAGTAGGGGTCTATACTCCCGACGTCAGCTTCCAGATTTTCTTAAAAATCTTCGATGGGAAAATAAAAACCCTCTGGCTATAGGACGAGGAATTGGTCACAAATTTGAAGTACAATATTCAAGTGGCAACAGGAATGCCAGCCACAAAAGAAAGCCTGATCTATACAGAAAAAGGTACTACATGAAGAAGCCCAATTAAAATAATATCACATCCAAAGAAATTCTTTCATTGTCCTAAAATTAAGACTCAAAGGAGGATCCCCATGAGAAAAAACATATGCTAGAACTAAACAAAACAGAACTACAAGACCCATGAGGGGAGCTAATATTTCCAAAGCTAGCACCTCAAATGGGTCCTCATACAAGAACATTCTCCAGGGGAAAAACACGACACCAACAACTTTAGAACCAGTTGAGAATACTGCCAAACCATATATTGTGGAGCAACTGAACTGCGTGCCAAAATTGAATATTAATGCATCAGAGATCGATAAACATCGCTCCACATTTGAATCATAGGCAATAATATGTAGGTTTAATTGATTTTGGCCCAAACCAATGGAGCTTTTCCATTGGATTTTCACTAATTGAACCATTCATTGTGATATCCATCTCTACTCCAATGGGTATTTTATTGTCAAGTTCACTTCTACAGAAGCCAGAGATATAATTCTTAGGGCAGGACCATGGTTTTGGGGATCTACCGGGCTCTTCATCACACCTTGGTTCCCTGATTTTAACACAAACACGATGGAGATTACTAGAATGCCGGTATGGGTCCAGATCTATAATCTCCAACTTCATATTTGGAATGTAGTCATTTTAGAAGGCATTGAAAAAACTATAGGGAGATACATCAAAACAGACATCAACAGGTTGGAGGAGAGAATTTTCACTTTTGCATGAATCTGTGTTGAAGTGGACCACAACAAGGGTTACTAGAAAGTATACAACTGATTCATAACAAACAAAAATGGAAGAAAAACCTTAAATATGAAAAAACAACATTTAGGTGCAGGATATGCAGGAAAACCGACCATCTACAAAATACATGCCTCGATGGCAAAAGAGAGAACAAGAAAAAGAATAAGACAGTGAAAGCATCCAAGGTTTGGAAATTCCCCTCAGGTGGCCTAGATCAAGAAAGAGAATATGAAGGGGACATTCCCATTCTGAACGAAAGCACACACACTACGTCCAATCCAGGGGTACCAGATTAAGATGTAAAAGACCCAATTGTGTCTAACGTAATGCCTCTGCTAACACAAGCCATGAGGGACTTTACATCTACTGGGGACTGTTCTATGACAAGCTCAGGAGTCAATAAAAGATCGCATGTTTCAGAAAGCTCAGATTCTGAGAAATAAAACTCCATGAGGGACAATGAGGTAGCCTTGGCTCCTTCTTCACTGCATTCAGGGTCTTGGCATATAGTTCAAAAGGGAAAAGGCAAGCGTTAAAAGCCCAGCCTTGCTAGCCATTTCTAAATTTTTTTGGTGGCCTTGCTACAATGATATGCGTGCTTGAGCACAGAGGCCCTTTGGGTGTCTTGAATACTTAATTACATCTGCAAAATGCAACTTTTCATTACTTATTAATAGAAAGTTGTAGATTTTTTCCATGGAAAAATTTAAATGTGCTTTTCTATATTTATAAATATTATATTTAATTAATTCATAAAAAAAATATTAAATTTTATTTAAATATACTTAAATTTCAATTACTTAAATTTTCAAAAATATTATCATTTTCTAATTAAACTAATTCTTTAATTTTTTTTTTCATTATTATTTAAATTATTTAAGAAAGATAGAATTTTCAAACCTATTAAGATCAATATTACACATAAATATTACTATATTGCACATCTGGATAATAACATGTACTTTGGGAAGTTTCTTTTAATTTTACTTTATATATAATTAAATTCATATTAAAAATGAGCACATATTCATATTTATATTAAAAATTAAAAAATATATGAAAGTTACATTTCGAGTATAATATAGGTTTGCAATGGTTTTTTAAGCATGTTATTTTCATGAAAATATTCAATTTAACAAAAATTGAAAATTTAAATTTTAAGATGTAAAATGTAATGTAATAGGTTGTAGCATAAAGATTTACTTTTTCCTTAATGTTTTAGAATATTCTTAATAATATTCACAGATTAAAAATTGATATAGTTATGAGTATTTTTTAATTAAATTAATTAATTAAAAAAATAATGTTATAGGAAATGAGTTATGTTTTTTTGAGAAAGTGGTATTGAAAAGCAATGGTATTCATGAATCATATTGTAATAAACTTTAGAATCTTCATAATAAAGTGAGATGAATTCCCGTAATTGAGAATTTAGTTACACTTTTTTTATAAGCATATATTTTAAACTTATATCTTAATTCTTTTCATCAATAATAATATTATTATAATTTAATTAATTTTTATGATTGATTTAATTTAGTACTGTGAAATTTATCATAAAATAAATGTTTTGATCTTTATTATGTAATATGCATTATAAATTTAATGTGTCATATACAAAAGTTGAATTTAAATGAAAGGATAATGACATTTCTCCCACCACTTTAACTAAACTCAATTGACCATTTAATTTATTAATTTTTATTTAACTAACTATCAATTATTATTTTATAATATTTACAAAACTAACCGTATTAATAATTGTATAAAATGATTCTTCATATTTTTATTTAACTAACTATCAATTATTATTTTATAATATTTACAAAACTAACCCTATTAATAATTATATAAAATGATTCTTCATAAATTCTACACAATTATATAAGATGATTCTTCATAAATTCTACATCATAGTAATTTTAACATAATAGTAATTTCAAGAGTAAACTTCTTTGCTATATAAACACAATACCCCATTAAAATTCAATCAATTTCATATTACGATGATAAAATTTTCCAAACTAATATTTAATAGTTTTTCAAACGAGAGAGGAAAAGTACTAGGTAAATATAAACACAACTAAATCTTTAAATAATTAAGTCTTTGTAATGAATTTGAGAAAATTGGAAATCATTTGAACTTCTTATATATATAAGTGGTAAAGCATTTGTTTCCTCGATGTAGGGTGCAAGCGAGTCTTTTTCTGAAAGTGAGGTTGTTGGTGACTTCTTGGCATTGTTTCATCAGACATCATTCATTTTGAATCTTGTATTTTCCTTCATTTAGGCATCTCAGAGATCAGTCTCAGAGATCACTCAGTGTCTGAGTTACAGTTGTTTCTTGTGTTGTGAGGCATTGAATTCCAGTAAGATTAGAGGCCATTATGAGATTTTCTATTCATGGGTTGTTATGGTAAATGCTTAGAGAATGTTTAGAGAATTGGATTTCCAATTGCTGGATTCTTGGGGACTAAAATTGAGTGTAAGGTCTTATGATGTAATCACTAGTATTTAATTAAATATGAACTATAATACTATAGTATTTTTTTCTTACTGAAAAAAAAAAAAATGGTAAATTGAAAATCAATTCAACTGACTATATATAAGTTGTGAATTACCCCACCCAATAAATGTGAAGTAGTTAAAACATATGAATATTCAAAATTTCATCCAATTAATAAAATTTAACCGTAGTCACTGCTCCATTCATCTTCTATCCTTTATAGTCAGATTCATTTGGTAAAAATATAAGATAAAAATATGAGTTCAATAAATTCAAAAAATTGTTAACCGCTAAATATGATATAAAAAATATATAGGTTGTCAATAATCTTAAACTAGTCCCAACATAGATCTAGTCATCATCATTTCTGTGTAGTAATTTACGTTTCATAAGAAAAATAATTTTTATCAAATACAAAGTATATTAGAATTAATTACATTCTAAAATTAAATAACCTGGTGGCCATACTCAAACCTCTTAAATTAAATAATCTTTTAATGGTTTCCATACTGAAACCTCTTATATTTAAAGCCAAGTCTAAATCGTTATATATATATTAATTAATATTTTCTAAAATATAAAATAAATTTATAATATATGATACTTAAAAGTATAAATATAAATAAAAAACAATACATTAAATCTTCGACAATATAAAATAATAATTAAATATCCAAATATACTCTCTTTCAACTAATTTTTTTCCCACTACCTACTATATATTTTCCGTTTTAGTGTAACTTTTTTCATATTTTTATGTGTTCTCAATTTTATTAAGATTACAAAGTAATAATCAAATATCCAAACAAAACACTCTTTCGAGTTTTTTATTTCCACTACTTATTATATATTTATATTTATATTTTTTAATATAATTTTTTTCATGTCTTATATTTCTTTTATAATTTCTTAAAATCCATATGATTGTAAATTCAATAGATCACAACTATAATAAATCATATTAAATCATTTCATATGAATATTAAAAATACATTCATAAAATCAATATTTGTGTAGAGATGTTTTGTGAGTTAAAAGGAAATAAAAACAATCAAATTCAACCAAACTCTACTAGAGTTAACTTGATTTTTATTTAACTATTTAAGTTAATGGATCACATCCTTCTTTACCTTTAATTTAATAGTAATATTTTTTATTATTTTTTTTGAATCATGTGTTATTTTATCACTGCTATATACAGATTTTACTTATAAGAACTATACACACATATTATAAAGAAAATTCCCTATAAACAAAGATTCTACTTAGAAGAACTATATACATATTATAAAGGAAATTCCCTATAACAATAAATATTGCATAGTATTATACATCTCTTTTCCACACTTAAGACTAGTGAAGTCATCATGTTAAGCCATTACCTTTCTAGATTTAGATGTTTATTTTTCACATTTTTGGAGGATATTTCTTTTTACACTACTAGTAGGGTGTGAGTGGTCACTTCTTACACCATTGAGAGGGATTAATGATTCACTTTTTATAATATTGGTAGCACATTGGCTTCTTACATACCTACATAGTGTCACATATCCAATCTATTTGAACCAAGTTTGAAGTTATGATGTACTAAATATTTACCTCCGTCATTACAATTTTTAGTTTTGATATCCACCTGTAACTAAGCTTCATATAAATAACCAAAGACAATGTTTTCCAATATAAAACTTTCATTTTAGACTTCTGATATGATAACAATCATATACTAGACTCAACTTAAGCATTCAAATGAAACATATAAGTTTGAGGAAAAACTCACTCACTTAAAGACTACGTGAACCTACTGTCATATTAAATAGCATATGCAATAGTTTTATAAAAATTATTATAAGGGATCTCATAGAAACCTTATAGGTTTGATAAACGTCAAATATATTTTGAGGTATTTATTATGTATCGAATATATTTCGTGAATGTGTCCCTATATTTATAAAATTCCTTCATAACAAATTTCACATCTACCTAGATCATATAATTTGAGTTCTAAGCCAATAAATATATGTAGGAAACCTTGTAACAACTTCAATGGGGATCATCTAGAAATATTATAAATTACCTATAAGAACCTTTCAGAAGTTTCATAACTAGTATATTTCTAAAAAAAAGTTTATTTTTACCAAAAATATCACCTACCAAATTTATAAATTTTGAGTTAAATTAAAAAAAAAATCTATAATCATTCAAATGGAAAATATTATAGATTTTAAAAACTACCAACTCATTAATTCAGGTCATGAGATAACTTATTCAACCATTTACCTCCATCTACTTAAACCATTATGCAATAATATCATTCGTAGGAAATCACTTTAGTGGATTATAAAATATTTTCAATAGACGACCATGGTGATACTCTCATATTAATAAACTAAGATAATCAACATTCTATCAGGGATGCAACATGTTAAACCCTAGCTAATTCTTAGTTATGATTCTAACATAAAAATATTATACAAACATAAATTTTTATTGATAACGACATTCTTTCATGAACTTTATTTTCCTTGCAAACCTTCATCAATAGAACTTATGAAAGGTTTATTGATAGTATGAAATGATACTAAAGCATTGACATATTAATATTTTTTTTCTTCTTATGGATAATTACATTCATTACTCTATATGTCCATGAGAAGATGTATATGATAAATAATTTTAAAAAAATGTAAAAATATTTATAACACAATTAATATACTTATATTAGACTTGTAGAAGTATTTTACCACAGAGACTAAGATAGAGTAGTTATGGACCCAACTTTAAGAACAATTACACATTATCTATCTACACTTGCTTACCCCTAACTAGTCTATGACACCATGAGGGTCAATACTATCATCACACAATTTTTTGGAAATTAGAATGATTGTTTTCTCAATAGTTCAAGGTTCCAGTGGGGATATGTTATTGCTTATTATAGGGTTTTTGCGGCCTAAAATTATCATTTTTTTACTTTAATAGCACCTAATGTGAGCACTATATATGCTACAAAATATTTTTCTACTCCCGTCCACTATTATTGTCATGTTTTTGCAACTATTGCATTTAGTTGTGACCGTCTCTCTTTGAAATCATGTAAACTTTCCACACTAATTTTGGTATTAAAACATTATTATTATCTAAAAAAATGCAAGCTTATGGTTGTAAACAAGAAATATGGATATCTTTCCAGATGCTCCCTTATAAATATTTAAGTCATGAGGAGGAAAGGAAATTTCAAATTTTCATCCATATTGATAATTATCTCACGGGACCATTTTTACCAGTGGCTCCCAATTTTAGAAATTAGGGTCTCAACCTTTTGGAAGTAGTTTGAGGAATTAAACAACATTTTTTGGGGTTTAAAATAAGATTCTTAAGCATGTTCCTAATATCAATATTTTACACCTAGATACCTTTCTAAGAAGAAAAGAATCACCTCAATTAGAGTTTGTATGCAAACATTATGTGACTCAGAATTTTACCTTCTTCTTTTGACCTCCATGATTCAAGAGGATGCCATGTTAGCCCCCATTATTCCTGGAGAAGGGGATATCAATGTTATTATGGCTATGAATGAAAAAACACAAGGATTTTTTGCTCTGTGATCTTTTCCCTAAAGATCGCGATACTGTAAGAGCATGCAAGAAATCAATCAAACAAGAAAACAATGTTCTCATACAATATGATACGTCCTTGCATATAAATTTAAGAATATGGATGAATGGTCAAAAATATCCCTTGCAGGATGATGACGAATGTTGATCCTAATCAAAATCTATTGACCTTTTCCTTCAAATGAGGATCTTGAAAAAAACAATCCTTGATCCTATACCTTGCACACAATCACGAACAAAAGGACAATTTAATTTTATAGAGGGCTTATTACCTCATACAAGAAACCAACATGAATATAATAAACAAAATGTCAAGTAAATAGAAGGAGAATACATAAATTATATTAATTATCTAAATTGATACATGATATACCTTCAACACTAGGATAGTTACCTCTACAACTTGGTAACCCAGATTTTCCTTGCCTGAGAAAGTGAAAGAAATCTTTAAAAATAAGGACACTAGATATCACTTTAAATATAAAATACTCAAGTAGAACTAAGACTATCTTGATCCTTTTGATTGATAGGAATGTATAGGTCTATGGGCCTCACTAGGAGAATGCCTTTGGATTCTTACGGGAAAGTTATGTTAAGAAACTTCTATAATAATTTTCCCCTATCCAACTCATACATCTAATATCTAGATCACATCTCCTAGGAAATAAGCTATTATAGAAGTGTACCATCTACGTTGCAATGAAAGGGTAAGATGGGAGAAACGTGTGTAGGAATAAGGTGGGAAACATGTAGCACTAAGAAATATGCACTTTATGTAGCATAGTAATCCAGTGACATTAGATAAATTTAGGAAAAATAAAGATTCAATGTCATGAAAAATGTTCAATAGTATAGTATCTCATATATACTAGCTCATTTATGGAAAATATAGATTACCCTTAATGCAAGAGTGAGAGGAGTAACTGATGGATGAAATGAATTAAAAAAATACTTAGAGCTGAAAATGGGAGGAAGGAGCCATGACTGCAAAGTTGAATTAGAGAAACCAAAGTATTTAAGTGTAAACTCTATTGATAACTCCCTGATGTGGGCATACCCATACTCAGTCATAAAGAGGAACTAAACATGGGCGCTAACTATACACTATGGATCCATGACATGAAATGCTAGAACATGGCTATGAAAAATACATAGTGGATCTTTGTGACAAATTAGAAACATCATAGGCACCAATAAACATAAGGTGGATCTATGTCACATTATACATCAATAGGACTATAAAAACATAAGAGATAGGTGCCCTAGAATAGTTCTACAACTAGATAAATGTTACATAACTCCAACATATCCTAAGAAGGGTGCCATATAAGAGTGATAATTCCCTAACTGAAGGTCTTCTTCATAACCTCAAAGGTGTGAGTCTATAAAATGTGTATAGATTTATTGATGGCAAGCATGGTAGAAACTGTCTAACTACCGGTAAATGAGGTGTGTCATTAATACGAGTTATGGGACCCACCAATGATGAAAATTGACCCCAAGGTACCTAGTACAATCCATTAAGTGTGAATAAATGAGTTGATGTCAAACACCCATGGACTCGAACGATTAAGAGTCAATAATGTAAACCCTCTATTGATCATGAGGAATCCTACCACTAAGGTCGACAAGGTCCAAGGTACTACTAGCTCGTAGATCAAACTCTAGGATAATGAGCAGAAGTCGATAGGGGAATATCTATTGAAGAAGGGAATTTATGTATCCCCCATCAATTGAAACAGAACAAAAATAAACATGATGTGAATTGATGAATTCATGAAGAGATGAAGTATTATTGAAACAATGATGGATGGCACAAATCAGTCAACAAGGACTACAAATTGTTGACTTGGGTTGAGACTTCCCTTAAACACATAACACCATGATACATAAGGAACTTCGAAACAATGACTAATGAGAAAAACATAATAGTATGTGAAAAAATATGAGGCATTGAAGCAAACTACATGGTGAGTGGAAGAGTAACCATCTAGAGGAGTATAGAAACTCATATGTATGGTACGACTCATAGAAAAGACAACACCAAAATATGAGATAATGACTCAAACAGGGGCCATGTTAAAGGGTGATTTAATTGACGCTTCCATTTGGAATGATAACACAAGTAAATGATTAGCCTTCCCCTTTCTATTTTTAGTCTCCTTCATATTTTAAAGAGCATTAAAATGAAGCTTAGTAAGCTCAATAATTCCATCTTTGTTTATTTTTAATGAGCCTGAAAAATAGATAAAAGCATAATTACTTCCTTTTAGGTTTTAATGAGCATAATAAGGACACAAAGGAAGCTTTTCCTAGAGGAATGAATTTAGTAAATAGTATCAACCAATTATAGTATCATGGAACCACCCTTATCATAAGGAGGTAATGAGGCTAGCAAATAATAGCTACTGCCAAGTGACATGTGCATACGCGAAATGGGATAATAGCACAACTTGATGGAGTCATACCTTTGTTATAAAGAATATGGAAATGACCATAAATAATGTGACAAAAATGGAAATGAAAGACCTAGTTGTATATCACATGTTCAAGAGAAACAAAACTATGGTCCAATGGATGTTGTAATAAAAAAACCATTGTATGCTATAAAAAAACATACAAAAAGACGAGACGCATTGTTAAATCACATAAGGAAAGAAATAAAACATGGATTATATAATATTTTTTTTCTTTTTTGGGGGTTTTATGTTTTATTGGGAGTTTTTGACATACAAGAATTTTAAAAAATACTCGCATCACACACATAGCCAACAAATATATAAAAACACCACACGCACTCCTATGTTTAAGATGTACAAGGAACAAATGATTTTAATAGGTCATGTCAAGGTGTGCCCACTATGAGGCATAGGCCAAGTATTCACATGCATGAAGTCATAGAGGAGTGAATGTATCAAATGGTGCACTAAGGTGGTGCAATGCCATAGAAAGATGAATTTATTTATTCCTAAAAATTGATGATGCCAAGGAAAACCTAGAACTATAGTGTTATCAAGAATGAATAGAGGACGTAAAAATTGAGTGGTATCATGATAAAATATAGCTCCTTGACAAGGAATATCAAGACATAAAGAGGGTACATGACACTCATCAACAAGTGTATATGTGTTGAATAATTCATTGGAAAGTTGAACATTAGAAAATCATGAGTTGACTTGGTCTAAGGGTGGCAGGTCAAAGGGTCGAGGAGATGCCCCCTAGGGTTTTTCAAGGTTTTCTTTGCTAAAATATAACACTTATAATTTGGGGAGAATACATTAATTAAGAGACATAATATCCCAATTAATATTAATAGTATCCCTGACCTCCAAGATTAATTACTAAGAAGGAGACTCGTCATTTAGGGACTCATGTGAAGAGGGAGAGTGATGCCCCATATGGGCAAATAATTATGATTGTATTCCTTATTATGATGGAGTTTATAACTAGTGTTAGTAGGTATTGATGGGATTAAAAAAGAGGAAATATCTTCCACTAAAGGTAGCATATGCTCACCATACTATTCTACATCCAAAGGAGAAGGAACATCCCAAGGTAGAGGAGACAGATGGAATCCAAAGGTGCCAAAAGAAACCATATTCATAGGATCATTAGAAGCAGAAGGAATTTCGAGTGGGGGTAAAGGAAATACACTGATGAGAAATGGGATTTCAAATAAATCCAAAACAACGGTCTTATAAGTTCGAGGGTTATTTCCAATGACTGGCATAGAAGTGCCTTTAGTGATAGTCTTGGTCAATGGTATGTAATAATCTAACTGATCTATCATGTCTATATTTTTTTCATGGGAAAAGAGAAGAAAATGAGACACAAAATACATAACAAAAAAATGAAATAAAACTAACAACAAACAAGGAGAATATTATAATCGAAGGGAGAATCGATTACCTCAACATCAACCTAGGTATTTCCTCCCTAGCTCAATGAAAAAATTTGGAAGAATGCCCTAATGCACAAAATGATGTTCATCAAAGACTGTAAGGTAGTATATGAATAGTGAGTGTTGGAGAACTAATATATTTATAGCATGAAATTGACACCATACAGGTAAAGTACTCTTCATCCACCAAACTGCGGTATATGTTGTGATTAAAAATATGTACCAAGATCTAGAATGCAACAGGATGAGAGTTTCTAAAGTGATGGGAATCAATGTTAAACGTAATCAAGATAAAATTTGAGAGATACACCCCTACAATAGTATTCAACAATGATTTTTCTGGAGAATAAATAGGTTTCTAACATGGCTCTGACATCACAAAAGTAAAATACCCTTCATCCACCAATGTGCAGTATATGTCATGATTAAAAATATGCACCTACAACTAAAACACAACTTGATTATAGAGTCAAAATTGAGGGGAATCAATGTCAAACAACATAAAAATAGACTTCGATGGATCCACCCCTTGGATACTATTCACCAAGGATTTGCATTGGGTGGGGATCCTCTGCAAAAAATCCAAGGAAAACATGGCACATGGTGCTTGGGATAAGTCCTCAACAGTACTATAATTATAGGAGTCCCTTGCATTGGCATTATGTGTTGAATTTATGGAAAAACCCTTAGGTGTGTGATATGTGGATTACACTAGATTATATATCAAGAGAGGCCTAGTGGAAGTAC
Organism: Pinus albicaulis; assembly: GCA_034641835.2. NCBI lineage: Eukaryota > Viridiplantae > Streptophyta > Pinopsida > Pinales > Pinaceae > Pinus > Pinus albicaulis. The sequence continues at coordinate 1,393,286,313 of CM076582.1, forward strand.
CAGGGGTGGTCGAGTCCTTACAAGAATAGCTAGATTTAGGAGAGTCATAGGATATCTCTCTCATATTAAAATAAACTCAAGAATGTAACGTGTGAACATGCACAATATTAGTAGGACCATATTATATTTTCTTCCCATCTACCCCAAGAGGAGGTGGAGGAGATTTTTCAACCATTTTTTTTTTGGATGAGAGGAGAATGAATGAGTTAAACTTTCCAGCTATTGGATGGTTTCTAACGGCACGAGGAGTGATGAAAAATTTTCAAGCAAGGAAATGATGAGTTAAATGTTCTCCTTGACAATTTTTTGAAGGAAAATTAACGTTTTGGTAATTATCATTAGTACCCACACCCTAACTAGGTTGATTTTCATTTTTATCCTAAGCAATTTTATTCATTTTCTTATTATTTTTAACGTTGGTTTTATGAGATTCATAGGTAATGTGGAATTAACCATAAGAAACTCAACAAAATACTCAAAATAAGTGGATTATTTTTCAGATTCATGTGCAATTTCAAGGGCTTGTGAAGTGACCATGATTTTCCCTAGATGAGTAGCTATCTAGCTCACAATATCGGAGGAAATGGAACTAATCACAACATCAGATTGTATTCTTGGTTTTTGCCATTTTGGATCTATACAAGGTCGAAGGGAAAATGATATATTTTAATGTGCCCAAGTAAGAGTAAATTATATCAAGTTTCTGAGCACGTAATATTTCTTTCTCTAAAGTAGTTTCCCTAATCATAATGACATGGATATTTGTGGAAAAAGGGATCAGGCGAACCAATCTCTACATACATCATCACGAAGGCTAGTTAATTCTAACCATTTGCATCTATGTCACTCATGGATATTGTTATAGATATAAGTAGAATTATCTTATTTGAAATTCGACAAAAGGTCAGATCCACGATCCTTCCTAGTTCGTTACTGAAAGTGGTTCGAGAAAGTACAAAACAACGAAAAAATGTCATTATAGGATGCTCGATCATGTTCAATGAACCATTTTGTAAAATCCCACATTATTATTTCTTTAAAGAGAATCAACTTCACAGAATCACCCACTAAAGAGTTAGATGAACACCAAAAATAAAAGGGGGTGATGTGAATAGAAGGATTCTCCCCTAGCTTCCCTTCGATCTTAGGAATATTGGAAGGTAAATTTTCCAGCATAGGTGGCCACCAAGGATCATGAGAGATGGGTTCATTTTTCAACTTGTCCAGAAGTGGTAAATATTTAGGTGTCACAAAAGTAATATTTTGTTGAATAAATGAATCACAAGGGATGAGACCACCTGGCAGACAATATGGTTCCCCTATACTGCAAGTAAATGAAGAAGATTGTGAACCAAGGTTATAATTCTTCCCAATATACTGATATTTTTAGAAAACATATGAGGCATATGAATTATGTTTCCAAGCATAAGTTCCCCTATAGAACAAAATACTTCTAAAGGCTTGGCATCCGATAGGATTATACATAGTGTAACTAAAGGAAACACCTCCGTGTGCAGAAGCATTATCGTGAACATGAGAGATCATATACATAGCAGTAGTCATGGGTAAAATTATCATATGTATTGTTGTATCTCAAGCAAAAATTCCTTGGCTGTGGTAAGGGATCAATGCTCAATACACACACACACACATATATATATATATATATATATATATATATCATAGAAATACGATATCAGATTGTATTTGCTTAATCACCTTCAGAAATTGACTATTTAAACCCTCAAGAATATGATATAATAAATGCTTCACAATGCCATTATCTGCTGAGATTAATTGAAGTAAAAAGAAAAAAATGAAGGAAGCTTAAACTAATATGCTGATAAATAGGATCTGTCACTTTAAACTTCATAAGAATTTCATGTGAATGGAATAGTTAAAATGAAAGAGCACCCATTAAGGATATTTAACTCTTACTTAAATATGTAAAAAGAGACTCACAACTACATTAATTCATTTTATTCATAGAAAGAAAAGACAGAATGGAAACTAGAAAACATATCAGCAAGAACAGATGCAAGAGTCTTGATCTTCATTCATTAACCATCAGAAAATTGAGTACAAAATTTGCAGTAGCCCAAAGATCAAAAACCAAGAAGCTTTTGCTTTCTTTTATTCCTGTTTAAATATAATGTAAAATAGTTTGTAATTGTTGAAACTACTCTTAACTACTAAAACTACTTGAAATTTATTAAACTACATATTAAATGCCATTTAAGTATCTTGAATTTCAATCGAATTCTCTCGGAAAAGATAAAATAAAACTCAAAATTTAATCTATCTGTTGAACTTGAATTTTCTCCACTGCTGCTACATTCTCTTGATTGGCTAACATGTTCTTCTTAGAATATGAGGGATCATTAGGTAGATTAGCCATCCAGGCTTTGAATTTCTTCCACACTTCAATATTTGTCTTAGGAGAGCTAATCATCTTGTGGTACTGCAACCTAAATGAAGTGATCCTGCTAAATGTTGGTCGCTCAGAAAATAAAGTCTTCACCATCCACAATAATTGAAAATGCCCCTGAAGAAAATTAATAACTGTTGCTTCCTTCAAGATCTGAGCTTCTCATGAGTGTTATCCACCTTAATTTTTGCTAATACCAATAATGTTTCATAGGAATTCCATGATAACAGGCTGCCTTTAAGATCCCAACACGATGGAAATCCTACTCTGGCTCTTTTGTCATAAAAATTATCAAATCTTCTCACTGCTTCTTTGATCTCTGTCAACTTCTTTTCAGCTGTCTTCCTACAAGTATTTTTAATAATCAACTTATTAATCTCTACAACATACAAGATCATATCTTTAATGGCATTTTCCTCTAACTCTTGATCAATATTTGAATGAATCAAATCAATGCACTTATTCACCCATATGGATCTATTAATGGTATTCTACTTATTTTCCATAACTTGCTCCTCAAAGTCTTTGACAATTCTTTTCTCTTCTGATACAATAGTCAAGGATTCCCAGGCTTCTTTCATCTCTCCAATTATTTCATTCCAGATGATATATTTAGCGTGTATTGCAATTATATTTCCCTTCAAATTCCTCTTTAGACTCTTGATTTCAACATTGGCTGTTTGACAATCTGTCCTGTACTTATTAAGTTTTCCATCTTTGGCCTGCATTATTTTTGTTACTGTTTCCAGATCACTTTGTGCTTTTCTAAGGTCCTTCTCTGCTATTTTCAGTTCATTGTTTAACTGAGATAAATATGCTATTGGATCATCATTTCCAGATGGCATGATGATGGTACAGGAATGGAAATCAATTTGGTTTTGAAATTTAAGTACAACTTCTCTCTACTTAGATATCTCCTCTTCTTTCTGCAAGAGTTGCTGAAGGAGATTTTACTTTTCACTTTCCACTTCTGCCACCTCTACTACATTGAATGTTCTCCTATAGGTAGTTTCAACATTTTATTTAACACAGAAATCTTTGACTCTGCACTTTGTAGTATTTTCTTCACAATAGACCTATCATTTGGATCCACTCCAATCCTCACAATTATCCTCTTCAGTTCCTCATTTTGGTTTGTTAGGGCACTAGAATTGGCTTTATCCAATTTTAGTTGCTTGATCACCTTCCCTAGCATATTCTCTACCTTAAGAGCAATTTCATTTGTCTTGGTTAGATCATTCACTATTAATTGACCTTATCAAGCAAAGGATTATTCCTTACATCAACGATTAAATTTACAGTTTTAAAATTACTTGATGACTCTATAGACATATCAGAAGGGTGAGAGAGAAATTTTTAACTGATATTTCTCTAGATCCATGGTAGTCAAAAATCTTGTTTGGTCCGGAGTTACTTGATACTCAGCCTATGCCTTCATAGTAGCCTTCATTTTTTTATTCTTTTCAGCAATTTGAGTGAACACCTGTTTAATCAAAGTCATTTTACCCTGAGCATCTCCATGTCTTTTTGGTAAGGCTAGAACATTATGTTCATCTCCTAGTTGAAGAAGGAAACTCGATTGAGCACCTGCTATGTCTTAAGTGAATTTTTCTCTCTTTTCAGCTGTTTGTTCTTCATCCTCGGAATCTAAAATTTCCTCTTTACTCCTCTTGCTTGAATTTTTAGCTATGATAGGAGTCTGTATGCTAGAACTAGCAGAACCTACAAAACTCTTATTGGCTAATTTCTCTAGGTCGGGTCTACTATCATGAACAAATGTTGAGTATCCATTTTCAACTCTCCTATTTGAAATTACTTTATGATGTTCATAAACCCATTTATGTTCTAATAAAAAGTGCATACCATCTAATATCTTGTTAACCTCATCAGCTGCCTACCTCATGTTGACTATAAATGGACCCACAAACATAGGAAATTTAAACATGTGACCTTTCTTCATTGCGAAAAAATGTATTTGGTCTACATTCAAACTCTGCCTAATGAATTCTAGGGTGAATAATCTCATAGGAACAAAAGGGGGAAGTCCATATGGTTCTATCCCAGCTCCATAAATTCTAATCTCTGAGTAACCTTCATACACATACCAGTGTCCAAATTTACAATTATCACCCAACTAAAGAAATTCATTAGCCTTTGGCAAGAAACATGGGGGGAAAACCCCATTCAAAATCTTATAAGAAGTGGACATAAAATGATTTGCAAAATCAAAAACCCCCTCCTCATTTTTTTCCTCTCTTACTACATCAGTCCAAAAAACTACTAACTTCCTCTTTTTATTTACATCCATGATATTTAACCCCATATGCAAGAATTCCTCTACATTTTGATATAAAAATAGATACTTGATAAGAGAAGGGAACATAAACGATCCAGCGAGCGATAAACTCATGACTTGAGTATTGACGACCTCCTAGTAGTAAGAGGGAATGTCTAGCACTACTCCTAGATTAATCATTAAAACAAATACCCCCAGTATCGATTTATCATCTAGGATATCATCCTCCTTTCCCAATATATTTGAAATACACTGGAGCACTGGCTAAAATTTTGCATCAAAAGTTTCTATGGATAATTCCTTACTATCTGGTGCAAACAGCTTTGTGTCCGGCTTTAGGAAGAATGCGAACTGCGTGAATTCTTGTCTTGCAAGATTATCATAATATGCTTCCAATGATTCTTCAGTGAATTCAACATATGATACAGACTCTGGGTAACATAAATCTTGACAGACTAACTAGGCCGAGACCTATAGAACATTCTCTTCTAGCCAATTCATTACGAAGAATTTATGAGGATACATGACAATCACCAACCAGTGCACAAACTCAGGAAAAAGATGAGTCCTATGGATGCATGTAGACAATACGCCTGACTTGGCCATGGTGGATAAAACAGGACAAGATTTATCATTTAAACAGACCTGCTGATAGAAAGGGATATGTTCTAGGGAGAAAATGGTATCTCTGATATCCCTCTCGGTGTCCATCAGAGGAATATGATTGGATGAGCTAGAAAGAGATGAATTTTCGCCATGAGACAGCTAGGGGTGGCGAAAAACTATATAAAACACTAATGCAATCAGGGTTGAAAAATACAAGGAAATAACATTTAACCTTTTGAAAATAAAAATAGGCTTAAATAGATGGTAGAGGGTCTTAAAATTAACTTATGATTTTACCAACAAAATACTGTTAAACAATAACATGACGTGGCTTAAGTTATCATCAACAAGCAGGTTCTGTTATTGCGGGAGGCCCTTGGGGTACAGAGCACTCATCGGGGCCTTGCCCCTGCAATGAATCCAGACCGTCAATTAAGATCAGTTGGTAAGTTAGCGGGGTCAACTGCGGAGGCACCTTGCCCATGAACCCGTGCATTGATTGTGCCCACGGTTTTCCGTCTTTAACCATTAAAAAAACAATACTTGGATCCCGCTTAATTATTTTCTTGAACATTAACCGAGACACTAGGTCCCACCTCTGTAGTTCCTTAGAAGTATTTAACTTTAGATTTTACAAAAACATTGCAACTTTGGTTAAAGTATGACGAAACTCTAATTTAACACATATTTTATATTTTCCTTCCTTTTTTTTTAATTTTCGAAAAATTAAAATAAATGATATTGCAAATGAGCCACAACATCTGGGTCCACCTGGGGATAGTGTTTTTTTCCACAAAACACTAAGAACTTCAAATTAGTTCCTTCACTTTGGGCATGAAGTCAAATGTTGTTTGATGAAATATGAACAATGAAAAATCCAGATATGTACAATGGTGAACCATAAAATATTAATGTTGGAAGTAATGTTTGAGATATTGCCCATTCACAACCAATTTTACTGTCTCTCTATCAAGATTCTCCAGAATGAATGTGTTAATTGGTATTACCTCAACAATCTTGTATGGGCCATACCAAAGTGGGTCGAACTTACCATGTTTTCCCCTTTCTTCTCTTCTGGTGTCCCATCTTGACACTAAATCTCCAGTTTGAAAAAGAATCTCCTTTGCTTTTCTATCAAAAATGAACTTCATCTTTTCTTGATAAGTGATCAAATTTTCCTTGACTTTGTTCCTACTCTCACTGGATTCTATAACCTTGTTCAACCATCTCACAAGCGCATTAGGTTATTCTTGTGCTTCTTGAAGTAAGGGAATCATTGGTCTAGCGAACTGAGTAGGATATAAAGTTTGAGTTCCATAAACTAGTTCATAAGGGGACTTACCTCTGGATATTCTAATAGTTACTCGTACTGCCCAAAGAAAAAATGTCAATTTTGAATCCCAGTTTTTTTGATTTTCACTAATCGTCTTCTTCAAAATCTTGACCAATTCCTTGTTAGAAGATTCAGCTAGCCCATTCCCTTGAGGAAGATATGATGTGGAGTGAGATAAAATAACATTATATGTTTGGAAAAAATTAATAAATCGAATTGAACTAAATACCTGGGAATTGTCATTTACAATATTTACTGGACACCCAAACCTACTAAATATGTTTTCTTCTAGAAAATTCATTATTACCTGATCATTAGCCTTTCTGGTGGGTATCGCCTCCACCCACTTTGTGAAATAGTCAGTGGCAGTCAGAATCCATTTGAACTGTCCACTTGATGGTGGATTAATCTCCCCAATAAAATCTAATCCCCATTTCCTAAAGGGCTCCTCAATGAACACTCGGAGAAGAGGTAGAGGGGCTAACCTTTTCTTTTCTACAAATAACTGACATTTCTGGCAGCTTCTAACCATTCTGTATACATCAAAAAACAAGAAGGGCCAGTAAAAACCTGATTTGAGGATTTTATGAGTAATAACCTTCCAACTATAATGGCCTCCACACAGAATCTCATGATATTCTTTTACGACTTCAATTGATTCACCTTTTGTTAAAGATAGCAGCAAGATGTCAGGAGGATCCTTCCAATATAAATTAGCATCAATTTTGACATATGGCTGGTATTCGAGCTTAAGGTCTATGTATTTTGTTCTATTTAGTGAGGTTGGGAAAGAGAAACAACATAAGTAATGAACAATATACTTATACCAATTAGAGCACATAAATTTGTATTTAATTGTTGTCTTTGTACTGCTCTGACTTCTTTCATCGACAACTTCATCCAAGGGTGCCAGAAAATTAATCCCCAAAGCTTGAAAATTTGACTCTATCAGCAGCTTTTCCAAACCCTGACCCTTGAACCAATTTAGTGGGCTTGATATCTAAGTCATACTCTTTGATTTTAGCTATCCACTTTCCTCTTTTACCTTCAACATCACTTTTAACTAACAAATCTTTCACAACAGAGTTAGGAACATAAGAAACTATCTGAGACTGCAGTACATAAGTCCTGAAATATTTTAATGCTTTAACTAAAGTATACACTTGTTTTTCCAAAATTTTATACTTAAGTTCAATGTCCCTGAGAAATTTATTGAAAAATGCCACAGGCTACTCTGTACCATCTTAATTCTTCTGCAACAGCACAACAACAATGGTAGTAGGTGATGCAAATGAAAATATTTGACAAGCCTTTTGATGACTGATAAGAACTAGAGCTTCTTGAAGGGCCTCTTTTATCCTAGCAAAGGATTCACTAGCGTCCTTATCCCATTTTACTTATGCATTATTCTTCACTATATCTGTTGTGTTTTTTACAAATTCAGCATAGTTCGAGACAAATCTCCTCAGGAAATTTATTTTTCCCAGAAACCTCTAGATATCCTTTTTAATCCTGGGCAAGGGAATTGTCTAAATAGCTTCTACCCTCGTTGGGTAAATTCTTACTCCCTGATTCGAAACTATATGTCCTAACAACTTACCTTCCTCCAAAGAAAATATAGATTTTTTGGGATTCAATGACAACCCAAATTTTCTACATTTCTGGAAAGATTTCTGTAAATGCTGCAAGTGTTCATCATCCAAACCTGAGAAAATGGTCACATCATGCAAATATATAACTACAAACTTATCACCCAAAAATTCTATGGCCATTTCCCTTTGAAATGTGGCACCTGCATTCATAAGGACAAATGGGATTCTTGCATACATGAATGTTCCCCAAGGTGTGGTAAAAGTTGTTTTCTTCTGATCTTCTTTTTCAATTGCTACTTGATTGTATCCAGAGAAACCATCAACCATAAACAATCTATATGCTCCTATCACTTTCTGTAAAACATAATCCATCTTAGGCAAAGGATAATTATCTTTAGGTGATGCCCTGTTTAAATTCCTGAAGTCAACACATAATCTTATCTCTCCATTATTTTTCCTCACAGGAACTAAGTTAGAAACCTAGGCTTAATATCTGAGTGGGACTATAAATTTTGCATGCAGAAATTTTTTCACTTCTTTCTCAATTGGAGCAAGGAGCAATGGATTGATCTGTCTAAGTTTTTATCTGTGAGGCTTGACCCCATCCTTTAACGATATCTCATGCTGAATTATTTCTTTTTCATATGTCTTCAAATCCTCATATGACCATGAAAACACATCCATATATATTTTAAAGAGGTCAATGTACCTTTATTTATAATTATTAGGAACACCCTTGAATAACTTAACAACCTTGGTCTCCTGTTGGGTTCCCAGATTACAATCTTCCATCTCACCCTTTTGAGGTACCTTCTTTGGATCCATTGCTACATCATTTGAATCGAATCATATTTCAAAAGGGACAAATCCTTTGGGTGATATGTTATCTTTAAACTAGATTATTTTCTGATCATCTATTCATTGCTTAAGATTTTTCATCTCTTCATTCTGATCAAGAAGTTCACCTTCTTGGTCTATTTTGATATCTTCAAAGTTTTCATTCATTGTCAGAAAATGATTTATCTGCTCATCATCTTCAAATACCTGCCAGTTCTTGAGATTGTCAAGAATTGAGGGTCTGTGCCTCATTTCAATTTCATATCTTAGTTTCAGATTCATAGGTGGCTTGAAAGTACTAGCTGGAACTGCCAACAAATCTAACATTCTGTTTTGTTCTCTTGGAATGAATTGAAGACTCAAATCTTCAAAATAATTCTCAACCAAGTCCCACACTTCTTTTCAATATCATCTTATCCTCGGACGCTTGGTTGGACAAAGGTTTTTAATTAGCCTTATAATCAACTCAGAATCACCACAAATGGAAATACACTGAATTCCTATTTTTTTAGAATTTTTAAGACTTAAAACTAATGCCTCATACTCAGCTACATTATTTGTTGATTCAAATTCAAACTTAAAAGAAAAAGGGAAAATATTACCTTTGGGAGATATCAATAAAAATCCAGCTCATGTGCCATATTTTGAATAGGCACCATCAAAGTAATACTTCCAGATTTTGTTTGAACACGAATCATTATGTACAATTTACGAAGAGAGCTGCTTCTCTAAATCTTCAGCAAACTCTGCATATTTATGCAACATAAAACAAGAAAGATCTTCTTTTTCTTGACCATAAATGGTGGAATTTCATGCATCTTTCTTTGTGGTAGTCTTAACAAATCTTGTTTCTCTATATAAACTTCTTTCTTCCCCATTAAAAATAGGAATAATAGCATATGTGAAGTCTAGTTTTAAAACTCGTCCAAGCTTCTCTCCCCAAGATCTAGACAAAAGCATACCAAACCTAGCTGGAACATCTGCGACCACTACATCCATCATGATACTTTTGGCTGGAATTTGGGCCAAGGATACCAACGTGTTTTTGATAAGCACAACACACTTCACCCTTTTAGAATAAAACGAATATAGGTCTCTATAGGGTTTAGTAATTTGTAAATTTAGTTCTTTCATTACAGATAATGGCATGAGATTATGTGAAGCGCTTGAGTCTAACATTCAATTATGAAGAATGAAGTCATAAAGAAGTAATGATGTATAAAATGGGGGAACAAAAGAATCTACCTCTTCCACATGTGGATCAAAATTGACCATTGGCTTTTGTTCTTGCAAATTCAGAGTATCACGAATGCCATCAGACTAGGAAAGATTAGTGAATTCTGCAATCTCTTTCTTGTAACCTGGTGTCTTACCTAGCTCAAGAAGAGGTACTTGGATTTTGACCTTTTCTATATCATTCAATAAATTGAAGCTTGATTTTGTTTGATAAATTTCTCAGGTTCTTCTTGCTTTTTTCTAGGATTAGAAATCTCTTCAGGCATAGTAACAACCTTCCCAAATTACTAGTATCAATAGAATTTTTTCTGGAAGTCTCAGTCTGTTGTATTTCTGTTCCACATGCTGGATTCATAGGCTATTTCCCCTTATCGGATTGTTTTACTGAGTTCTTTTGTTGTGGAGTCACCATTGGAGAAGGGACTGACTCTTGCTGTTTCTCTTCATCATCCTACGTCCTTGATCTTTTTCTTGATCTTAAATCATATTTCTAATGTAGTTTTTCTTGCATAAAATTTGTAAATTGACTACAATACTCATCCATCTCCTCTTGGTAAAAGGACACCTCAGAGTCAGTGTATTCTTCTTCACATTATTCCTCTTCCTCATATTCTTTCATGTACATAGAAGATATCTGATCTTCAAATTCCCTTTGATCTTCTTTACCAGACTGTGAAGGTGCTACTTCTATATACAGTGGCGCCTGAACTTGGTCTTGATCTCTTCTCCTCCTCTGCAAAATTTGCAGGGGCTACTTTCTAAGTTGAGGATTGAAAAATCCTCTGTTTTTTTGTGTAGGCCTTTGGGATTTTTTATTCTCTAACTCCATCTTTACTAATTTATTCGATAAATTATTGATAACTTTTGTCATGTCATCAATCCTCTCATCTTGTGGTGATTCTTCTTCGGCCTTGCCTTTCTCTTGAACTGATTGGTTTTCTTGTGTTTTCCCAATGACAATCATGTTTGCTTCAATCTCCAAAGCATAAGTTTGTATTTTTTCAAGATTAGGAGAACTCCTTTGTCTTAGAGTGAAACTGAAGTTTGATTCAAAGGCTCCAGAAAAAAATTCCCTTGCTCCAATAGGAGGGGGCTTCATTTCTATGGGTAAACTATTGTACAACTTGTTGAAGATTTTAATAAAATCAGTCATGTTTTCATCTGAATTTTTCTTGATTGCATTAAATTCCATCAATGAGTAACCATTATCTCTTTTTTCACCCCATCATCGGGTGAATTATGTTTCTAATTCATCCCAATTATTAATTGAGCCATTCAGCAAACCTTTAAACCATTTTCTTGCTTCTCCATTTAGAGACTGCAAAAAAAGTCTCATCACTAAATCCAAATGTTCTACATTTAGATTCTTAGCAAAGTAGAAAAAAATAGTAGGTGTTGTTCTACAGTCACTTCATCTTCACTGGTAAAAGAAGGAATTAACTTGAGGTATTCTTGGGGCATGAAATTCATAGGTTGCAGAGGATTTAATGGTGCATACCTGTTCATTAAGAAAGTAGGGGCCGCCATGTTTACACCTTGGTTAACCGCTCCTTGAGTAGGTGGGGTTAATGAACCATTTGTGAATGTGAATGAAGGATGTGAAATGACTAATATGGGAAGGGGTTTATGAACAACGATAGAAGAACAAAAAAATGTATTTGGTTGAGCTTGCTTGAAGGTAAATGAAACAGACTCAAAAGGATTTTCTTCTAACCTTGGTTTTTGAAAATGGATAGATGGGGAAAAGGATTCTTGCTCCAAGAAAGTGAGTTCCCTGGAATTATCCTTAGATGAAGGTTATGCGAGCTAATATGAGGTGCAGGCAGTGTAGGACTAGGTGTGGAAGGAGTCTTTGGTTTCTGAGCCTTTTTAGAAACCAATTTTTCAGGATTTGATAGAGTAGGAAATTTATGTTGTGAGGTATCTGAACTCATATGAAGTATTTTATACACCATAATTATGAAATAACAAACACAACATGATATTTCCTCCTCTTTGAACAACTAGAGGAAATATGACAAGAACCATGGAATGAAATTCACTTCTTCGATCCCTTGGCTGTGGTAAGGAATCAATGCTTAATAAACACACACACACACACACACACACACACACACACACACATATATGTCACAAAAATATGATATCATATTATCTTTGCTTAATCACCTTTAGAAATTAATTATTTAAACCCTCAATAATCTAATATAATAAATGCTTCACAATGCCAATATTTGCTGAGATTAATTGAAGTGAAAGAAAGAACATAAAGGAAGCTCAAACTGATATGCTGATAAATAGGATCTATCACTTGAAACTTTAGAATAATTTCATGTGAGTGGAAGAGTTAAAATGAAGGAGTGCCCATTAAGGATATTTAACTCTTACTTACATATGTAAAAAGAGACCGGCAACTACATTACTTCATTTTGTTCATAGAAAGAAAAGAAAAAATGGAAATTGGAAAACATATCAACAACAATATATTCAAGAGTCTTGATCTTCATTCATTAATCATGAGAAAATTGAGTACAAAATTTGCAGTAGTCCAAAGGTCCAAAACTGAGAATGTTTTCCTTTCTTTCCTTCCTGTTTAAATACAATGTAAAGCAGTTTGTAACTGCTGAAACTACTCTTAACTACCCAAACTATTTGAAAATTCTTAAACTACCTATTACATGTCATTAAAGTATCTCATTACAATCGAACTCTCTCAATAAAGATAAAATAAAACTAAAACTTTAATCTATCTGCTGAACTTGAATTTTCTCCACTGCTCCTACATTCTCCTAATTAGATGACTTGTTCTTCTTAGAATATGAGGGATCATTAGGTAGATCAGCCATCCATGCTATGCATTTATTCTACACTTCCATAATTGTCTTAGGAGAGTTGATAATCTTGTGGTACTCCATCCTAAAGGCGGTGATCCTACTGAATGTTGGTCGCTCTGAAAATAAAGTCTTCACCATCCACAATAATTGAAAATGCCTCTGAAGAAAATTAACAACTATTTCTCCCTTCATGATCTGAGTTTTCTCATGAGTGTTATCCACCTTAATTTCTGCTAATACCAATAATGGTTCGTAGGAATCCTATGATAAATACTACCTTTAAGAGCCCAACATGATGGAAATCCTACTCTAGCTCTTTTTTCATACAAATTACCAAATCTGCTCATTGCTTCTTTGATCTCTATCAACTTATTTTCAACTGTCTTCCTGCAAGTATTTTTAATAATCAACTTATTAATCTCTATAACATACAGGATCCTATCTTTAATGTAATTTTCCTATAACTCTTTATCAGTCTTTGAATCAATCAAATCAATACACTTCTTCACCCATATGGCTATGTTAATGGTCTTCTGCTTATCTACCATAACTTGCTCCTCAAAGTCTCTGACAATGCTTTTCTCTTCTAATACAATAGTCAAGGATTCCTAGGCTTCTTTCATATTTCCAATGATTTCATTCGAGATGATATATTTTTCTTGTATCAAAGTTATATTTCCCTTCAACTTCTCATTTAGACTCTTGATTCCAGCATTGGTTGTTTGAAAATCTATCATGTACTTATTAACTTCTCCATCTTTGGCCTGCATTATTTTTGTTACTGTTTCGAGACCACTTTGTGCTTTTCTGAGGTCCTTCTTTGCTATTTTCAGTTCAATGTTTAACTGAGATAACTGTGCTGTGGAATCATCATTTCCAGATGGCATGATGATGGTACAGGAATGGGAATCAATCTGGCTTTGCAATTTAAGTAAAAATTCTTTCAACTTAGAGATCTCCTCTTCTTTCTGCAAGAGCTGTTGAAGGATATTTTCCTTTTCACTTTCCACTTCTGCCAGCTTTGCTACCATTGAATGTTCTTCTGTAGGTAGTTTCAACTTTTTATTTAACACAAAAATCTCTGACTCCGCAATTTGTAGTAATTTCTTCACAACAGACCTATCTTTTAGATCCACTCCAACATTCACAATTATCCTCTTCAGTTCCTCATTTTGGGTTGTTAGGGCCCTAGATTTGACTTTCTCCAATTTCAGTTGCTTCATCACCTTCCCTAGAATATTCTCTACATTAAGATCCATTTCATTTGTCTTGTTCATATCATTCACTATTAATTTCCCTAACAGCATGTGTAAATTGACCTTATCAAGCAAAGGAATATTCCTTACATCAACAGTTAAATTTACAGTCTTAAAATTACTTGATGACCCTACAGACATATTAGAAGGGTGAGAGAGAGAACTTTTAAACTGATCTTTTTCTAGATCCATGGTAGTCAACAATCTTGTCTAGTCTAGAGTTACTTGATATTCAACTTGTGCCTCCATACTAATCTTCATCTTTTGATTCCTTTCAGCAATTTGAGGAAACACTTGTTTAATCAAAGCCATTTGATCCTAAGGATATCCATGTCTTCTTGGTGAGGATGGAACATTCTGTTCATCTCCTAGTTGAAGAAGGAAACCAAGATGAGCACTTGTTATTTCCTCAGTGAATTTTTCTCTCTTTTTAACTTTTTTTTCTTCATCTTCAGAATACACAACTTCCTCTTTACTCCTCTTGCCTTACTTTTCAGATATGATAGGAGTCTGTATGCTAGAACTAGCAGAAACTGCAAAACTCTTATTGGCTAATCTCTCTATGTCAGGTCTACTATCATGAAAAAATGCTGAGTATACATTTTCAACTCTCCTATTTGAAATTACTTTATGAGTATTGTAATCCCATTTATCTCCTAATAACAAGTTAATACCATCTAATATCATGTTAACCTCATCAACTGCCTACCTCGTGTTGACTATAAATGGACCCATAGACATAGGAAATTTAAACATGTGACCCTTTTTCATTAGGACAAAATGTATTTGGTCTACATTGAAACTCTGGCTAGTAAATTTTAGGGCGAATAGTCTCATAGGAACAAAAGCGGGAAGTCGATATGGTTCTATCCTAGCTCCATAAAGTCTAATCTTTGAGTAATCTTCATACATATACCAGTCTCCAAATTTACAATCATCACCCAACTGAAGAAATTCTCGAGCCTTTAGCAAGAAACATGAGGGGGAAACCCCATTCAAAATCTTATAAGCAGTGGACACAAAATGATTTGAAAAATGAAAAAACCCCTCATGATTTTTTTCCTCTCTTACTACATCAGTCCAAAAAAATACTAACTTCCTCTTTTTATTTACATCCATGATGTTTAACCCCATATGCAAGAATTCCTCCACATTTTTATATAAAAAGAGATAAGTGAGAATAAATGGGAACCTGAATGATCTAGTGAGTGATAAACTCATGAGTTTAGTATTGATGACTTCCTGCTAGTAAGATGGAATGAATTGCACTACTCCTGGCCTCACCATTAAAAAAAATAGCCCCAATACTGGTTTATCAACTAGGCTAATTTTAAGACCCTGCGCCATCTATTTAAGCTAATTTTAAGATCCCGCTTAATTATGTGCTCTAACATTAATCGAGACACTAGGTCCTACCTTTGTAGATCCTTCAAAGTATTTAACTTTATATTTTACAAAAACATTGCTGCTTTGGTTAAAGTATGAGGAAACTCTACTTTAACAAATATTTTATATTTTCCCCTTTTTTTGTATTTTTTTAAAAGTAAAATAAATGATATTTCAAATGAGCCACAACAGGTATATTATCCCCATAAAAGGAAAATAAACCTATAGAATAAGGTGTCCCTCCATACATAGAGCTAGACCAAGGGCGATAAATACTGCTAAAAATAAAATTTCCCCCGACATACAACCCTCCCATTATGTTCCTAGAAGTAAAGATTCCCATGCCAACTATGGGAATCATAAGTTGAGATTAAATTTGAATGAACTCCCCAGCTCTTGCATTTTGATGAAGGTTCTCATTACTTTAAACACAAAGCTAAATGAATGGACACAAAAAAAGGTGGAAAACAAGACGGGTTCACAAATTTATTTGGTCGAACTTCACAAGATTATGTCATAGGTGTAGAAGGAGGTATATATCCTACCACATTAAGTGGTGGTAAATATTAAATAGTGTTAGAGACCATCGATGCGAAAGGTAAAGAGGGACCCATCTCCACCATAGTAGAAGTATTAATTTCACTCGACGTGTGGTAATAGAATTATGAAAAGGATTCACTATTATCGAGGTTTAGCTGCACTAAAAAAATAGACAAGAGAGTCAGTCAAAGGTGGGTTATATTGTGGCAAAGGAATTTTATAAATTACTTCGACGGTTATAATATCTTCCTCCCTAGGACCAATAGTATCCATGTCAACCCAACTATGGTCAATGTTTTTTGTTACCAAAGTTAACCTACTTCTATGACCTAGTGGACCTTCCTCTTCATGAGAAAATCCTAATAGTGTATGAGAATGTTGGTTACTTTTCTTCGCCATAAGGAATATATGTTTATTATAAATTAATACAATTAAGACCCCCTATGGCCAAACTATTTCTTGAACCAAAAAAAAATCTCTAAAAGCGACCTAGGAGGTAAAAACACACACAAACTAGATATATAAAGAAGGGATCTTCCCACTGTGGGAGCCTGCTTGATAAGGGACATGGTTGACAGTGAAGATATTCCCGGGGTAGTTATAAAAATGACCTACTTAATGAATATTATGCTCACGAATAAGTACTCAGGCTTAAATATCATGAGAGGAGCACCCCCCAGGAGAATCAAGTGAGTTTGGCTGAAATATTCCCATGGTATATCAAAGATGACCCCCTTGCTATTTCCCTATGTAAGTTTCCTAGGAAATCCCACTAAGGCTACCACCTACAACACACACCCTGTGGAAAAAATATTAATTCAAATTCACATAAAAGAGAAAGGAAACTAAGCCACCAGATTTCTTAAGAGATTCCTCAAATTGAGACATACTACTCCCAAGTGGTCCCCAAGTTCTATAAGAAAATATGTCGATAAAAATATTTTTAAGATGTGTAAACCGTGCCACCAAGACCAATGAAGTGGGTGATGTCAACCCATTGGCCTTAATTTTACGGTGTGCGTGAAATATTTTTAGAAAGGCTTCCAAGGAAACACTTAAGAACAAGTAAATTTCCCATCCCCAATGTAAGATGCTATGCTTTCTTTGTGGTACTGGAGAAGCTAACCTCACACTCTTATTCCCATAACCTAGCCAAATATACTCTTCTTCTACTACCAATAAAAAAAGGTATCAAATTTATTTTATTAAAAATTAATTATAAGGGTCGGTGTTTACTGAAGAGGGTAATAGCATGAATCCAAGATGGTGTGAATAAACGCTTAACAAAATCCCTAATGTAACTATACGGCAATGCAAAATTTTACTTTTCAATTTGATGAATTCTAGCTACAGGAGGGAAGAGAGTCTTTCCCTTTTAAAAATTAAATTAAACTACCTCACATACTCTCAATGATCACTCTCATGAAATTATCTAAGCTTATAACAAATCAGACCCAAGAAAAAAACACAGGACAATGACTCAAAAAGGGAACAAATACAACAGAAAGAAAGAACACAAGACACCCAAAAGCTCAAAACTTGGCTTTGCAAACTAATGATCACTCAAAAAAAATAAAAGAAGTGTTGATATATAGAATAAGGGAAATGAAAATCAATGATCAAGGTTGTAGCTCAATGAATAACAAAAACAATTATGTACACTAGTCAAAAACCAAATCCCTAATACAAAAAAAAACTAGAAAGGAGTTGGAATGAAAAATAATATTTTGAATCTGGTGCAATGAATATATGCAATACACCCAATTAAACCTTTCAAGGCATATTTGCAAGGCCAAAATCAACAATAAACAAAATTTCCATTAAAAGAAAGCACAAAAATTCAATGGAACATGTAAAAACAAGAAATTTACTCGATCCAACAAGAGGTATGAAATTAATAGCAGATCTAAATTGTAATAATATGATAAAAATAGATTTGAAAAAATAATTTTAAGGTATTGAAGACAATGGGCATAAAATAAAGGAAAACAACTTAAACTTGGAGATGGAGATGTCCTGATCTAGTTGGAGATTTCCTGATCTACTTAAACTTGTTCTTGATCAGATTGCTCATCTTGTCCTGATGATGAACCACACTGGTTGGTTCGAAACGCGTCGACAAAAATTTATGTTATGTGATTTTCACCGAAAATTATTACACAAAACCCTAAAATTATCAAACCAACCGATAGAACTTGAGATAAGAGCAAGAATTCAAGTCTGAGGAATATATGAGGTGCAATCAACAATAGAAACAAAGATACATAGAGGAAAAAAAGGATTTAAGGAGGAACCCTTCAAATACAAGAAAAATAGGCTTGAAAGGAAACCATAAAAAGAAAAGAAAAGAAAATCCAATCCAAATCGAAGCTAGTGAACCATATATGCACCAAATATAGAATACAATAAAGAGCCAAAAATTATAATGAAATAGAAAAATAAATTCTGAACGAGAAGCCCTCAAAATCCTCATTTTCCCTAATTTCATTGTCACAAAATCTGAATAAAGAATAAATGTGCATATTCACTATATGTGCAGACCATGACACTATAGAACTATGCTTTGTAAGGTGCTCCAATCCCAAGTAAATCAAGTAAAATGAACTACAATAATAAATATAAATGAGAACTAATAAAAAATAAGATCAATTAACCAAAAAATGTCGGCATTATGATGTAATATGTTGTCCTTGATGGCAACCTACTCGATGTGTTTCCTTTTGATAGAAACCTATTTGTTGAAGATGTAAACTTGATGTATCTATAGGCTAGTTCAGATGTGACAAAAGAAGGAATACGAGTTAGTGACAAAGAAATGAAGGTAAAATTTCAAGAAATATACATAGGTTTGATGAAGGGAATCTAATTACACTCACAGGTCAATGAATCCAAGTCGTGTATATATCCAGAATTTGTGGATACACAATTTTTGTGAAGAAAAGTCACGTCTACACGCGGGTGCAAAGAAGAAAAGTTTTGTATGAGTTGGAGCACTAGTTTTAACAGTACCATG
Source organism: Pinus albicaulis (assembly GCA_034641835.2). Taxonomy (NCBI): domain Eukaryota; kingdom Viridiplantae; phylum Streptophyta; class Pinopsida; order Pinales; family Pinaceae; genus Pinus; species Pinus albicaulis. Next base: position 1,393,305,670 of record CM076582.1, read on the forward strand.
AGTATTTACCATGGTATTAGCCCACAATATTGACCGTACTAAAAAATATTTAATGTCGTCCAAGAATACCACTGGCACTTGTGTGGTTCTGGCTCATGGCATTGGCTAAGGCTCAAACTATGTAAGGAGGAGAAGATCATAGTGAAAGTGTGTGCATGTGAATGAGAATTGAATGCATACTTTAGTCTGAAGTACATCTGCACGAATTGGGCTATATTCAATAGATAGATGTTATATTTTGATAGACTCATGAATAAAAGAATGGATCAGGATCTCTAGAATTGAAATGACTATGCATTTCAATGATCTGTTTATGATTTGTTTATATCTATGGTCTGACACATAATTTCTAAATTGAATCGTATGATCTGAGAAAATTTGTTGCTTTGAAGTGTTGCGCAATGATTGGAATTTGTATTAAGGGGAATTTTTTTTCCAAAAATTCATACTTCTCATAATTGCACCAAACCATAACCACTATATTGAGCCCGTCTCCAGGAATCTAGTGCAATTCGTTTCACTCAAAACAGAGTCCATATCAGGAAGTTAGAGCTCATTGATTGTCATGCCAAACAAACAAATTAAAAAAAAAATGGTCAAACAGGGTCAAAGGTAAAAAAATGGGTTTTCCTCCATTTCGCCCAATGATAGGATGAAACTTGTCAATTTCTATGTGGCTCAAATTTCTGGGCACTTGGCAATGTTTAATTGGTTTGTGGAATACTATTTTGGAGCTAACACATGGCTAGCTCGAAGGTCACCACATGCTCCTCACAAAGGAAATTTTTTTGGTTATGTCAAATTCCAAATTCTAATGTTTTGTGGCTAAGGTCTGAAATGATTTATTAAATCAAAGGTTGGATTTCATATGGTTTAGTGAAAAATTTCTGGGTAGAGGTTGGGCTTGAACCCATGACCTTCCCCACACAAGCGCATAGCACTACCGCTATGCCACAACGTTCAAAATTAATATACTATGGGTGCCATTTGTATATATTTCTTAAACAAGTTTTGGGTGGAGTTAAAGGGGCCAGCCCATGATGCCACAGGATCATGGACCCCAAACCAGGAGCAGAGGCTCTAACGTTAATGACGCAATTACATTTTTAAACTATGGTTTAATTACGACAAACCCCATATTAGTGTTCTAATCCAATTTCATAAATTCAGATTTGTTAATTGTGCTTAATGCGCTAAGCATCCATTAAATGTGCACTTAACATTCAATTAAATCCATTTTAGTTTGGCAAGGTTTGCTTTTTTTTGCACCACTTCCATAGTTGGTGGCCTCAACTGGAGTTTCTCCAATTTTAGTGTGGTTTCCTAGGCCAAAATTGAATGAGGCACAACTGGAGCATATTTCGACCAATTTTGGCTCAAGATGAGTCATTCCTAGACTATTCTGATGCTCTTAGCATGATGGTGTAGGTTTTAGAGGTGTTGGAGCACTTCCGGAAGATTTTTTTCCATTTTTAAGATTAAATAAGCTTAGGGCAAACAAGAGAGGAGGTCATGCCTAGATCAGCTGAAGACCATTTTCAGAGATTGAAGAGCCTATTTTGAGGTTTTTGGGTCTTCTGAAGAAAATTGAGTATGTTGCAAAACCATTAGAGAATTGTAGGTGCATGAAATTAGAGAATTTACCATTAATCCCAAGAGGGCCTAGCCAATTGAACCAGGTCCATTAAGATGTAGCCCAGGAGGGGTGAAATCTGTTATCAGCTATTGTGTCATGTGTTTATTGTTTGTTATTTCTCTGCGTTTTATTTTCTATACATGAGTTTTTAACAGTTAATTAACTCATAAATTTCTCATAAAAAAACATAAACTTGACACATAAACCTTCACATGAATGGCTAACTTGAGATGACCCTAAACATATTTTTTGAAAACAAATGAGGGAGCAAGCAGAATAAAACTAGTTTTTCCATATTCAGAACAATTTGGTATCAAAGCACATTTTAGCTCATTTTAGCCAAGGTTAGCTAGAATAATTAGCTGTTGTTTTTGAAATTGTACAAGGAGAATTTAACTGTGTGCAAGTTTATGTGTGTGAAGAGAAGGTCAAGATTAAGAGATTAGTTTTCAAATCATAGCAAAGAAGCTTTTTATGCATTACAAGTGTGATGAAAACTTCATCAAGAATTTCTCTAATCAGTCTTCCTTAGCAAGACTATTTGATAAAGAGATGTTGCAGAAGCTCTACATCATTAATTATGAGGTACAAGAGATGTATGAAGATAAGAGGGAGAGCATTATACTTCAAGATAAGTTGATTTCCATGAAGGATGAGAAGAAAGAGCTTCCTGAAAAGATGCATGAGATGGAGACTCAACTCCATATTGCAAATGAAAACCTTGAAAATTTGGATGAGATGGAGACTCGGCTCCATGATGCCAAAGAAACTCTAGCCAAGCATGTGCATGAAAAATAGGTATTAAATTCAATTTTATCTTCTATTTATTCTCAAAATGAATGTGTTGGTGCTTTTGAAAGACACATTAGTGGAATAGGGTCCAAATTACTGTTGAAAATGGGTTGTGAAGTGTTACATTAAAATTTTTCACCATGATATTTAGCTGTCTAAATGGGTTCATCATTACCTATATTATGCTCCCTTAGAGGTCAAAAATAATAAAGTTCCTAAACCAAGTCTTGGAATTGGAGAAAATCTTGTTAAAACCCTAAAAAACCTAACTCTGCACTTTTCCTAGTCATTGCTTGCGGTACCGCAGTTTCTTACTCTATAACCACGATCACATCTCGCACATTTTTCTTATTAAAACTGCAAACCCCCATAAAAGCTAAAATTAAATAAAATGTAAGTTCTAGAAGCCCAGCTGGTCAAATATTCTCCCCCCTGAAGGCTTCTAGAAGCGTAATCTGGTTGAGCTTCAATCCCTTCATTCATGAACCTCTATCCCTTCATTAAAGGAGTCTATCCCTTGGTATTTGGAGCTTAATCCCTTCATGAAATGAATTTATCCCTTTCTTATTGGAACTCAAACTACCTTCCTTCTGCTATAAATTGAGATCATGTTTTAGTCTCAAGGGTACTTAGAACTTGGTTTTTTTGAGGTTAATTGATAAAGAAATCATACTCTCTTTAGTTTGCATCATTGGCATGAGAACGATCACATACTCATGTCCATAGTTTCATGCTAGTTCAGAGAGGCGAAGGCTTTTCAAACCAAGAGGAAAAAATTGTTCAGGACCTCGAAAGAACTTGTATAACATCAAGACATCAAGGTTGTAAGGTTACTTCTTATCATACAAGTTAAAAAAAATGGATTCTATTTTCTCATTAATTTGTTCATGTATCTCTTTGAGTAATTTAATTCTTGGATTCCTTGATCACTGAGATAGATTAGTGTTTCTCTTGCAGGTGCTTTTAATCCTTTTTCCTATCTTTGATTGTAGGTCTTACATGCTTAATTGACCTCTTTTGGAGTGACTAGATTGAATATTACAACAAACGTTGGACTTTATGTAGGTGAATGCCCTCATACTTTGTTAATTAATAATTCTGAATCACAAATGATCTAGAGAAAATGGTTTTCATTTGGTTGTTTGTTTCTAGATATCCTTAGGATACTAGGGAGATCATTTTTTTCTACAAGAAGGATTTATCCTTCTAACAAAATGGTGATTCTGCCAGTACATACCTCAGGTTAGTATCAACCTCAAGGTCAGTACCCAACTTAGGGTCCACAACCTCCTTTACGACAACAATTCTACTCGGAATAGCAATTTTTACAAGGAGGTGGAAATTATCCAGCTAATTATCAACCATATGTTCAACCTAGTTAGGGTCCTTCTTATGTACAACCTTCAGTGGGACACTCATGTCCCAGAGTAAATATAGTGTGGGATCCATCCCAAGTTCAACAGAATTTGTAGCCTAATGTGCAAGTACATTATTATCAACCTAGAAAACTAATTGGTTATAATCAAACCCAACAACCGGTCTAGCCTACAATTCAAATATCTGCATCTGGTCCAGTTCAATAGCCTGGTCTGAGTACACATAGAACTCCTCCACAAACTGCTGCTCCAACTTATGTTCAAGCTACCACACCTATTCCTGGAGTATTTTCAACTCCTGTTTCTACTGCCCTTCAAATATCGATATAGATTCCTCAATTTTCTACTCTGCAACCTGGACCTACAATTCAGAATACTGTTCATATGCCTGTAGGAAAACCTGGTACAAGTACAATTATAACAAGCCAACCTCAGTTTTTCTATCAACCGTATCAAGAGAAATATCAATATGGACTTGTTCCAAAAAATCCAGTATACCAACATCAGCCGTATCTTGGGTACACATATCAAACACCTTTTCAACCCCAGTATGGTCCAGTTAATCCTAGTTATCCAAGGGGCATTCCGATTCCAAATGCAAAGGTTATTCCAGGATATCCTGTATATCATCCTCCTATAACTGGTATAGTTTCACAAGGTTATCAATTTAATTAGTAGGACCCTAACCATCAGTTTCCATTCATAGAAAATTTGGATTTATCTAATTTATCGCACCCTACGAATGATCCCATTTATTATCTTCCGTATTGGCCACCAATGCCAAATAATTTTCCGAGTGATATCACAAAGTTTGAAGGAAAATCAGGAGAGGACCCTTCTAACCATGTCATGACTTATCACCTCTGTTGTGCATCCAACTCTTTGAACAATGATTCCATTCGATTAAGAATTTTTCATTAGCAGCTAAATGGTAGATTGAATTATCATGTGTCTCATTTAACAATTTCAGTGCTTTAGCAACCACCTTCTTAACCCATTTTCAGTTTCTAGTCAGATACGACAATGGCACGAAATTATTAACTTCACTAAAATAATCTACGTCTACGTACATATTAGATCATATATATGAATGGAGATATAGAAGAAGTTTGGTGAAAGTTTTTATTCTGGTTCAAATCTTGGCAGAATGTTTTATAAAATCATTACTACCGAAAATCACTAAAGATGTAGCTAAAGGAGGAGTTGTTAGAGAAGAACAATTCATTGATCAAACTCAATACCTTGACTTGGTATATACATAGTCGGGTACTTTGTATGAGAAAATTTATGATTTACCATGTCCTGGTTAGATAAAAATAACTTTGTCAGGGTCTCATGTAACTGATGGTGTAATCGGTTCAGTTAGTACTACTGAGAGTAAGAAGAAATCTTCAAAGGTTACTTCTCCTATAATAACTTTACCTGATTCACCAAAAGGAGATCCTTCCCTTGAAAATTCTACTGAGATTCACATTGTAGATTCATCTACCACTAAGTCAAAATATGGCAATAAGATGAAAGGGAAGAATAAAAGTAAACAGACTTCATCTCCCAAAGAAAAAACTAAGAAAAATGAGTCGATTGACGACAAATGAAAATCTTGTTATCCTTGTCTTATCTATGACGAGGATAATTTCACCAAAGAATTTCTGCATAGGTCCAAGGTATCTAAGTTTTTCAAAGGTTTTCCCACGCCCACTGTCTTGAAGGATCCTTTTCCTGTTCAAGATAGAAAAATGATTGGATATTCTTCTAATACATTAGAAGATAAATATGATGTCTCAAGTAATGGTTGCGACTCGATCGCAAGACTACGGAAGTAAAAATCCTATTACTGGTAAAGAAGTAGAAAATTATAATTTAGCACCAGCTACATCTTCTTTGGTTTCTGATCCACTTCATATCGGAAAACCTAATCCTGATTTAGTAATTAAACCGCCCGCTAAAGGTGTACTTCGGAAATCAACTTTCAATCCACATGCGAGACCTGCTCTGAACTACAATGTTGTTAAATATTAAGCAACATCTCCTTCATCAATGTCGGCCTTAGAAGTGCTGCAATCATGTCCGACACAAAGGAAATTACTCTTTTCATCTATTGGAACTATAGATCTTTAGGATTCGAAACTTATGGTCTTCGATTTAGAAAATTTTACACCACGGCTCGCTCATCAAATGGCTTTTCAGATTCCAGTACTAGTCAAAAACATACGTTGCTTTCACATTGTAATTGATGAAGGAGCATCTACGTGTATTATGTCGTTAAACTATCATAAATCACTTGGTTCTCCGATACTTAACCAATCCCCGATGATCCTCAAAGCTTTTGATGGAAGAGGATTCCATCCGTACAGAATTTTGTAGGATCTACCTATAGAAGTCAAAGGTAAAACTGTTAATTTAGATGTGGAAGTTGTTGATGCCCCTATGGATTACAACCTTATTCTGGGTTGAAGTTGGTCTTATGCTATGACTACTATTGTGTCATCCGTCTTTCGATTAATCATGTTTCCTCATCAAGGAAATATTGTGAAAATCGATTAGCTCTCATATTATTCGTCAGACCCAGCTTCTATAGAGAGTATTCAACATGTTGGAAAATCGACTATCCCTTACGAAGATGTTAGAGTAGGTTTAATCAAATATTCTACCTTAAAGGGAACTTTTTCTATGCCTCCACCTAACGTGCCACATATTATTTCTAATATAAATACATTTACATCAAGCACTATTCCATTTGATGACCCTTGGATAACGCCTTTACAGTCAGAACTAGATTCTTTCAATGGCGTGATGCCTTTCAGTCCTTTTGAGATAGCATATCAAGTAGTACAATCATTTTCCAATCCACCATTAATTGATTCTGATCCAATGAATGTGATCAATGAAAAATCATTTTCACCATCAAGCTCAGCTATAAAATCAATTTGTGATCAGTTTCAACAAGTGTTTTATATTGATGAAATCATTCGGGAATTCTTGTCCATAGATGAATTACCATGGGATGATCTCCATCATAGGTAATAATTTTTACCTGAGCTTGATATATTTGAAAATAATTTATCGTATATTTTTACAATTGACTATGTCAAGGCACCCCAAAGTCCAATATCGATTACAAATTCGAATTCTGAAGCTAATTTGGAAAATATTTCTTCGACGGTTCCCATTGACATATCAATTAAACCAAGAGTTGTTGAAAACATTCATATAGGCGCTTCTTGTATGTTAGATGAAATTGCTACATATAAAGCCCTATTTCAAGAATTTTATGACATATTTTCCTGGTCTTATGAAGAAATGTCAAGAATGGATCCCAAGATTGTCGTTCATGAAATAAAAACATACCGGGATTCTAAAACTATCAAGCAAAAAATAAGTCTGATACATCCACGAAAAGCTGCTGCTATTAAAGTCGAAGTTGAGAAATTACTAAGAGCAGGTTTTGTTTATCCAATTCCTTTAACAGATTGGGTATCTAATATCATTCATGTTATTAAAAAACAAGGAACTGTATGAGTGTGTGTTGACTATAGGGATATTAACAAAGCCTATCTTAAGGACAATTATCCAACTCCCTATATCGACCAAATCATTGATGATTGTGTCGGAAATGAAATATATTCATTTATCGATGGATTTTCCGGATACAATCAAATAAACATACTCCCTATTGATCAACCAAAAATAACATTAATTTGTTCTTGGGGAACTTTTTGTTACTGTAAACTACCTTTCGGATTAAAGAATGATGCTGCAAATTTTCAAAGGGAAATGTTTTATGCTTTTCATGATATTAAATACATTTTGCAGCCTTATCTTGATGATTTACCTGCTCATTCATTACATAGGGAAGATCATCCTACTCATTTACGAGAAATTTTTATGATATGTAGGCATTATAAGATTCGGTTGAATCCCCACAGATGTGTTTTTTGTGTGAAATCTGGTAGATTAATGGGATTCGTTGTTTTGAAAGAAGGCATTTGTGTTGACCCCTCAAAGTTTGAGGCTATTATCAATTTACCTCCTCCTTCCACACTTTTCCAACTCCAAAGTTTGCAAGGGAAAGCAAACTTTCTGCGTAGATTTATCCAGAACTATGTTGAGTTAACAAAATGTTTTACTAGGTTGTTGAAACAAAATGTTCCTTTTATTTGGGATGAGATCGTTGATCGATCTTTTGATGCTTTAAAGCACTTGTTGACCCATGCACCATTATCACATCCACTAAATTACAGCCAGGATTACTTCTTATACCTAGCAGCTTCTGATTCCACCATTGGGATGGTATTAATTCAAGAGGATGAATTCCACAATGAGCATGTGATTTACTATCTAAGTCAAAATTTCAATTCAACCAAGATTAAATATTTGAATGTGGAGAAATTATCCTTGGCAGAACTTCAAGCTGTCCAGAGATTTTGTCATTACATATTGTTACGAAAAACAACTGTGATATCTAATTGCGACTCGATGATGTACATTCTAACTAAACAATTACTTGGGGAAAATAATCTAAATGGATTGTTATTTTTTAGGAGTTTGATTTAAAATTCAAAAAATCCAAATCAAACAAATCACTAGTGTTCGCAGAACTTATGTGTAACTTCCCAAATACTGAGACAAAAACTGTGGTAGATCATATGATTGCTGATGGATCTCTATTTCTTATCAGTACATTAGATCCATGGTATGAATATATCATCATTTATCTACAAACCCAAAATTTTCAGCCTGAAATTTCACATTCAAATCGATGAAAGATCCGTTACCAATATCAACAATACAATATTGTTGGAGACACACTTTATCGTCGTGGTGCGGATTCTGTATTTCGACGATGTTTAACTCATGAAGAGGCTAAAAGAGTTTTGAATGACTACCGCTCTAGAGCGTGTGGTGGTCATATATTTGGATATGCCACAAGCCAACAAATATTGCGTGCTGGTTATTTTTGGTCGTCATTATTCAAAGATTGCATTCTCGCGGTCCGAAAATGCCACAACTGTCAAATATTTGATCGAAAGATGTGTGCACCACTAGCTCCTCTTCACCCCATAATTGTTGTTGGTCCTTTTGCAAAATGGGGCATTTATTTCATTACGTGTAACCCTTACTTGGCTAGGGGGCATGGGTATATTATTCTCGCAGTAGATTATTTTACCAAATGGGTCGAGGCAATGCCTACATTTGCGGAAGATGGAAAAATTGCAGCTATGTTTGTATTCAATAATGTAATTGCTCATTTCAGTGTACCCCAAGCTATTATCACTAACCATGGGAGTCATTTTCACAACATAATGATGAACGAAATTTATGATCAACTCGACCTACGCCATGATAAGTCTACTCCATATTACCCGCAGGCTAATGGTCGGGTTGAAGTCGTTAGTAAATTTTTAACCACCATGATTAGAAGGATAATCCGAATTCATAAATAAAATTGGCATACCATGTTCTTTTCAGCACTTTGGTCATATCGAACCTCACCAAAAACTAAATCAGGGTTCACTCCTTTTCAACTGGTTTACGGTTTAGAAGCTGTGTTTCCTATTGAATGCGAAATATCGTCACTCAAATTAGCCATAGAGTTACTACCAATTACTTCTGAAGAGGAAAAATGATTTTTGTACTTAGAACAATTAGATGAGACTCGGCGCACCACTACATTAGCATTCAAAGCTCACAAAAAACGCGTTAAAGCTCAGTATGATCGAAGTGTTAGATCTTGTGTTTTTTCAGAAGGTGACCTAGTCTTGGTATATCATCAACTAACGATAAGCTAGGAGATGGGAAATTCGAACCAATGTGGCATGGTCCTTACATTTTCAAGAGATTTCTTGCAAAAGGGGCTTATGAATTGACTGATTATGATGGGATCTCTTCAGATAAACCCATGAATGGAATTTATCTCAAGAGATATTATGCTTGATTCTTGTGTGAAGATCTCACTTGTACATTAGTTATTTTTTCTAGTTATATGCCTTAGATTAGATGAGTGTGTCTAGTTTAAGTTTGTTTTTACTACTATCACTGCTTATCTTGATATTGCAGATGTTGACATCCCTTAAAACATACATTTTTTTTGCTGACGGTGCCTGTTGTAGTACACAGAATATTTCTTCCGCAACCCAGGTTATTTATTCACCCACTGATTAGTTAGTTTCTATGCATGGGGTAAACCTTGGTCAAACAACGAATAATGTTGAAGAATATAGCGCAGTGATTGAGTTATTATCTGATGTCATTTCATTTGGAATTTGAAATTTGATCATTAGGCTAGATTCAGAACTCATTGTATTACATTTAAACAGAGTATACACAATTAAAAATTCAGTGTTATTGAGATTATTTTTGAAGATTCGTCTCTTGGAAAGGATATTTAATTAAATCGAATATCAACACATTCCAAGAAATTTAAATACATTGGCTGATGCATTCGCTAATAATTTTATAAATAGACATTTGCAATGTTAAAATAGTAAACCAAAACAACATTCAATATGTGTTGAATAAGATAGCTAGAGAAAGTAGTAATCTCATAGATAGGAGTTTGTGTTTTCAAAAAATATTACATTGTCTGTGATCATAGGTTTAAAACACCTTATGATCTGAAAGATAGTGATAGAAAAAAACAAAATACAACGGTCTGTGATGATCATCCACTATCTGTGGTGATGATGATGATAGTAAACTATTGCCTACACCACCCTATGCAGGAATCTCCTAAAATAGCCAGGAACACCAGTAATGTGTCTCTAAAGATGAAGATGACAATCATCCATCGATGTCTCTGGGATATCTATAGTCAACCTCTCTAGGTTGTGGTCCAAGTTAGTAAGGATTTCTGCTGCCTAATTTTGTGGCTATACAATAGGCTCTGTTGGCTTCCTTTCGAAGTGGCGAAGAGTGGCTGGCCTTCGTTGACCAACATTTGCATTTAAAATTTTGTTATGAGTATTGGAAAATAAAAAAACAAAATAAAAATTAGAATTAAAACACATCAAAATGATTCATTTACCTGATTCATCCCATTGTGCCCTTGGAGGTAAGGACAGCTCAGGATCACCTCGAAAATCTATGCCTGCATATGGGAAATCCTCAGTAGCCAAGATTTGGTTCTATAGCTAATGAAAATATGTTGGAGTGAATCGAACTACCACACAGCCGTCGCCACCATGGCGGGACATCAGTGCAACCTAGTGTATCATACGAGGTTCTCTAGGTTCACCAGAATCAATAGAGATCAGCTGAGGAGCGAGGGATGTAATCCTATCCAAAGAAAAATATACTAAGATAGAACCATACCCAAAGTTTTTCAACTTCGAGTATTTTGCTCTAGTCAACTAACCTTTCATGTTGATCAACACCCCTTCACACCAGTTGAAAATGGTACCTCTATAGTACTTAACTGCTATCTGCATTTGAGACTTGGTGGCTACATGTGGAGCTACGCTCCCACACAATCTGGTCATGGTGAACGCAATGACTTTAAGATCAAGATGTAGGATAGTATTTATATCTATATGGCTATCTTTGGGATCAACTTCTCCAATGCAGAACTCTTTTTTATAGCTAGCAATAGGCAGACCACCTTGCCTAGCTCCAAACAAAGAGATATGCTCACCTCTTTTGGATAAACCAGTGAGAAAGTAAATTTATTCAAGCTCAAGTTCTAGCTTGTGATCACCAATGATAAGACATTGTTCTTGGGCGTCCCATTTTTTCACCAACCAGGTCATTAGTTCCACTTGTGCCCTCATGCCATAAATTTCCCAAAATTTACGCAATCTGCAATCTCTCAGCAAACGCATTGTGGCCAGATTATTCATGGCCACATTGTCTACCTCTTTGTGCTCGTGTTCTCTCCACTCCAACATTGTGGAACAATATGCAAATGGATGCATTTGAAGGTTATAAACTTTTAGAGTGGGAATTTTTAGCCATATTTGAGAGAATTTAATAAATTTCCTTTTCTCATAGTGCCTCCACAGGTTTTATATAGAGACAGTGTAGATCTCTACATGCGCCTTTCATAAAACCCGCGGTAGCCCGATAATTTTCCTTTAGGAAAATTATCGGGGTCCGCATGTAATCAATGGATGACTCACGGACCCTCGAGAGTGGAATTTTGAACCTTTATTACCCTCAAAAAACGATTTCAAAGCTAAAAAATAGAGTTCAAATGGATGAAAATGAAGAGAATAGTGTTGTAGATTACCTGGATTCAACGATTTTCGATTTGAGCAGTCGGTTCTCTTGTTATAACGTCCGGAATTTTTCTGCCAAGAGCTCTCAACTTTCAAATCTGAATACAAAAGGTGAAAATGACTTTGTTGAACTACTTTTTATATGATTTTTTAAATGAATAAAATATTATTTTATTTATTTTCCGATTTAAAAAGTTATTTTTCAAAAGTTTTTATTTATTGCAAACAGGTATGTTTAATTTTTCAAATTTATGTGCAGAAAACTGGTTTTTCGAGTGAAAAGAATTATTTTGATGATGAGTACACTTTTATCACTTTTTGGGCTCTTGAAAATTATGAAAAAGAGAAACACTGGAGTTGTCTTTTAAGCCCTTTTCAGACTCTCTAAACTTGAAAATATTTCCGAGTACTTGACTATTCGAACTCGTTGAAGGAAATGAATAGTCCTCCTTTCAGTATAAGTTTACCCCTTTTCCAGACTCAAATGGACTATTTACGAAAAAGGTATACGTTGACTAATCATGGTCAATAGAGTTCTCTCCTACATTATTTTATCCTTTTCCGAGTTTGAGAGGCTAAATTTACGAAAAAGTACACCCATAGAGTTTTCTTAAGTTTTTCTTCTAACTCCCTAAAATTGAAAAACACGGAATTTTACCTATACTGGACTCGTTAAAAATTAACAGTAAAGGATCTAACGATTACAAACAGGAACGAACGACTCCTTCTTAGGGTTATATTTTAGTACTAAGTTGGACTCATCCGAAGGATGAACTTACACAAAAAGAAAATTTTATCCTCCTCAAGCTTATAAAAAATAAAGAGGTACTTGCCAGAAATGGTGGGGGAAAAGAGAGAAAATGAATCCAGTTGTCCCACTTTGTTTCAAAAATTAGTATACCACTCTTGAACATGACACTTTTTTCACACTCATAATTTGGTTGGGAAAATCCTTTTCCAAAACAGTTAATCGAACCACATTGAAAGTCTTCAGCCAGTTTTTGGGTATTAGCTTTAGGTAAATTGTCACCAAACCATCCACACTGTCATTATGTGTTCAAGAGGATAGTTCAAATAAACCATTCATTGCAAACATTTGTCTCCGTTCGTGTTGACCATCCCTGAGTCAGTACTTGCAAGTGTTTCTTCAAAACATGATCTAATGGTTTCATGTCGTGGGCTTTCCTACAATGGGTCACTTTCTATTGACGATAGTTCATCATCTAGAAATTTTATCTAGAATCTTATGAGTACCTTGGGATCTGCATGCCCTAAGCGAAGGTTTCTTGCCTTCGATGACAGGTTGCATCATTGACCTTCGATCGAATGATTCTGTGAAGTGTTTGATTTCAAATCATTCATTCACACTTCATGGATTGTACTAAGTACTTTGAGAGCCATTGTAATTACGGGTGGCTTCTCTCACAGTAGTTAACAATTCACATCATTGACTAGTAATAAAGTGGTTTCTAGCATGTTAGACTTCGACACAATCAATTTCATGGGTATAATAGAACTAGTTCGGGAAGTGGAAATCAAGACCTTGGATCTAGTTTCCACCATCCAAGCTACGAGGAGTTTTATTATTCATGAAATAGTAGACTACTTATGAAAGATGGCTGCGTTCATTCTATGTCTACTATTGATGTAATTCTAAAATCATTTTTGTATTAGAACATGTAGTTAGTTTTGATCTGAGTATGGGAATGCCTACCTAAGCGATGATATACATATATATGTTTTCATTGAATGTTTTTACAGGTGTCAACTGGTACTCCTGCAACCCAATCCTCGAAATGATAAATCACTTCACTCTTCAAAACTAATTTAGACTTCGCACTTTAGGGGGCAATCTATTACAATAAAATTTGTCAACATGACATTTAGCTATCTATATGGGTTCATCATTACCTATATTATGCTCCCTTATAGGTCCAAAATAATAAAGTTCCTAAACCAAGTCTTGTAATTGGACAAAAGCTCGTTGAAACCCTAAAAAGCCTAACTTCGCACTTTTCCTAGTCATTGCCTGTGGTACCGCAGTTTCTTGCTCGATAACCTGACACATCCTGCACTTTTTTCTTATTAAAGCTGTAGACCCCCATAAAAGGTAAAATTAAAGAAAATGTAAGTTCTAGAAGCCCAGTTGGTCGAATATTCTCCCAACTGGAGGCTTCTAGAAGCGTAATCTAGTCGAGCTTCAATCCCTTCATTCATGAACCTATATCCCTTCATTAAAGGAGTCTATCCCTTGGTATTTGGAGTTTAATCGCTTCATGAACGAAATTTATCCCTTTCTTATTGGAACTAAAAATACCTCCCTTCTGCTATAAATTGAGATCATGTTTCAGTCTCAAGGGTACTTAGTGCAGAAATTATATGCACTAAGCATGCATATGTCCTAGATCCACCTAATCTCACACTATTTAAATTTATGCAAGAGACTGAATCTATTCCACTTGTTAATCTTTTGTGGAAAAATCAACTGCAAACACATGTGAAGCATAAACAAAAATAATCAATCGCACATAACACAATTTTTAACCGAGAAAGACTGAAGCTGAAAACACCAACTATATATTATGTAACATGGAGATAATATGACAATCTCATACAAAAAATACAAATCTTATCACAAGTTCTCAGTACAGTACAATCGTCATACACTAATCAGGACCAATCTTGCAAATCCGTGCACCAACCTTTGCCTCCTGCTAGCCTGCCTCCATTACGCAATCCCTGCTGAAGAATAGATTTGAATGAATTCAAATTACTCTTGCCTTGACTACACAATCCTCATTGGAAACTCCAATGTGTGTGTGATGCAATAAATGCATCACTATAGTCACAATAGATATTATATCTCGCCCTTTCACCTACCTCTCCACTAAAACTTCCATGCACTGTAGTTAACTCATGTATTGTTCGGTTGATTAATGAGTTATTATTTGTGAATTAATTAACTAATTAATTCACTCCACTCTCACTAGTGTATCAATCACTTAGACTAGATACAACTAGCTCACCTGAGTCTAACTGAG
The DNA here is from genome assembly GCA_034641835.2 of Pinus albicaulis. Classification (NCBI taxonomy): domain Eukaryota; kingdom Viridiplantae; phylum Streptophyta; class Pinopsida; order Pinales; family Pinaceae; genus Pinus; species Pinus albicaulis. The sequence continues at coordinate 1,393,320,728 of CM076582.1, forward strand.
TTAAACTGAATACAACTCCATAACTACTTCTTCCAACTGTGTATAAACTCTACCACTTGAGTTCTAACTGAGTCCTCCATGCATTAGCTCTAGTAAACCCTTGGGAATTGCGTAATTACCTCAGTTCACTGATGTGCCACATTTGTGCACTAAACTTAAGTGCTACAAGAGAATAAGTTGTTGTTTAGAGTCTTATTATCATTAAGAGCTAATAATAATCGACATGCATCTATTTTTAGATTGACGATCTATAAATAGACTTCGCCGAATATTCTAAAAATATAATTTCATATGTTTTTCCAAATTGACCAACCATATACAACTAGCATCCTGCAACTTCTAAAATATGATCATCATGTCTAAAAATAGACATAGTCTAAAAATAGACTTGTGCCAAAAATAGCCTGCAAACCCACTTAGTGAAGGCGAATCTTTTCACTAAGCTCATCATCTTGTTGAATCTCAACACTTAGAACTTGGTTGTTTTGAGGTTAATTGTTGAATAAATCATACTCTCTTTACTAGGCACCATTGGGATGAGAACGATCACATACTCATGTCCATTGTTTTATGCTAGTTTAGAGAGGCAAAGGCTTGTCAAACCGAGAGGAAACCATTGCTCAGGACCCCAGAAGAACTTGTATAACATCAAGGAATAAAGGTTGTAAGGCTAATTCTTATCATACAAATTAATAAAAATGGATTCTATTTTCTCATTAAGTTTTTCATGGATCTCTTTGAGTAATTTAGTTCTTCGATTCCTTGATTACTGAGATAGACTAGTGTTTCTGAATTATTATATCTTGCAGGTGCTTTCAATAATTTTTCTTGTCTTCTATTGCAGGTCTTACATGCTGAATTGACCTCTTTCAGAGCGACTAGATTGAATATTAAAACAAGCATTGGACTTCAGGTAGGGGCATGTCCTCATACTTTTTTAATTAATAATTCTGAATCAAAAATGATCTATAGAAAATGGTTTGCATTTGGTTGTTTGTTTCTAGATATCCTTAGGGTACTAGGGAGATCGTTCTTGTCCCCAAGAACGATTTATCCGTCTAACATGAAGGTAAAGGATTGGGAAAACATGAAAAAAGCATAGTTGAGCCAATTATTATTGAGGAAAGGCCTAAGTATTTGGGTCTTGGATGTGGACAACATGATGGAGAATGCTCGAAAGAAAAGGAGGCACATTAAGGTGTTCCAAGAAGGACTTTCATTTCATTTTCATTACCTCAAGATTGTGAAGTTTTTTTTCATGAGGAATGAAAAAGTTTTACACCCACATTGCAAGAAGACACTCATAAGCATGCAACTAATGAAAACGGAAAGCAAGAGGATATTGAAAGCTGTAAAGTCATTGAATCCATTGTTGGTATTTTGAAGAGAGCCACTACCTCATCAAATTGACCTCCTCAAGAAGGCGACAAATGTGAATGTGAAAAGTATAAATTTGCGTTTAATAATGTTTCTTTTGATTATGATAAACATGGTAAATCTTCACATAAAATTTGGAGAAAGTTTTCATGTTCCTTCTATGGTTTGAATAACCATATTTTTTTAAGATGTTGGAAGAATATAGCCATTAACATGAAACTTTCTGAACAATGGAGACATAAAGCAAAAGGTCCATTGGACGAGGAAAACCATGCTGGAAAGAAGATGAATTTGTTTTGCACTCATTTCCATAAGCAAGGTAATATTGTAGACAAGTGTTGGAGTTTGTATCCAACAAGTCATCCATAAAATTTGAAGAAGGTGGAGAGAGATATAGAAAATAATGGAAAAGAGGATTCCATAATAGATGTGGGTCAATATGACTCACATGATGATGTGCAGTTCAACGAAGTGCCATTGAAATGGTTTGGTAAGAGAGGGTTACATTTCTTATCCAATTAAGGCCTTTCATGTCTCTTGATGTTTGATGCATTTCTTTTGCAATTGAATACATGTTGCATTTTTACACCAGGAAGGTGTTTGAAATGGAGAAGAATTGCCAATTTATTTTAAAAAGCAAGTGCAATACTTTTGTTTGACTTGAGAGCTAGTTGTTTGAAGAGGAATGAGTGTCGACTTCCGTTTGGTCGATGATTTTTTAAACCACGATGTAAGAGTACATGGAGATGTTCACATGATGTGAAATTTGTTTCTTTGATGGAGAAAAATGATATGTAGTTGAGTTATGTTTCTTGCATGATGTTTTTTTTAGTTTGATGGTTGTGTTTGTGAAAAGATTTCAAAGATTTTGAAGCCAAAAAGTTTGCATCCATTGTAAACCATTTGATGTGTTGACGTGAAGAAGTGAAAGATATGGCGAATGCATTATTCCAGATGTGGAATTTGGAAACGTGGAGGTAAAATAATGGTCATTTATTTTCTTGTTATTACTGATATTGGAACTCATTGTCGTAGTTCACTTAGATGGGCTTATCTTGGAAAAGTGGTTTCCAAGGAGAAGCTTGCACCAAATGAATGTTTGTGCAAAGGAGGAACATGATTCTCATTGGGAAGGAAATCGATTAGTTTTTGAAGCACATATGTATCGCTTTGGTACAACAAAGTGTTTTATCAATCAACAAGCTTCGAACAAGTGTTGGATTGGGTCAGTAGCAAAATGAGAACATTGGTTAAAGATCCAAGCCATTTGCAGGGCAAGGCATGTCAGTGAACCCAAGTGCTTGTCAAGGAGATTTTTCCAAGTTTAATCAAGATGATATAACTTGGGAAACATAATATTATTTAGCTCTCATGAGATAACCAACTTTACTAGTTCCAAAAGCCTCTCAGTGGGAAGGAGTGATCGAAATCTGGTTTATGGGGAATTTTTTTCCAAAAATTCAAAGTGCTTAGAATCACACCAAATCAAAATGACCGGATCATGCCCATCTCCAAGAATCTCATGCAATTCATTTCACTCAAAATAGAGTTTGTATGAGGAAGTTAGAGCCCATTGATCGCTGTGCCAAATAGGCCATTTAAAAAAAATGGTCAAACAAGGTCAAAGGTCAGAATTTAAGTTTTCCTCTATTTCACAGAATGACATGATGCCACTTGTCAATTTCTAAGTGGCCTGAATTTCTGGGCACTTGGAAATTTTTAATTGGTTTGTGGAAGACCAATTGGGAGTTGACACGTGGCTAGCCCAGAGGCCACCACATGCTCCTCACAAAGGGAAAATTTTTGGTTATGTCAAAGTCTAAATTCTAATTTTTTTTTGTGTAAGTTTTGGAAAGATTTAATAAATCAAAGGTTGGATTGCATATAGTTTGGTGCAAATTTTATGGGCGGAGGTCGGGCTCAAACGCATAACCTCGCCCACAGAAGCGCACAACACTACCAGTATGTCACAGCGTTTGGACTTAATATACTATGGGCAAAATTTGTATATATTGTTTAAAAAGGTTTCAGGTGGAGTTAAAAGGGGCTAGCCCCGAAGGGCCAACCCACGATGCCACAGGACCGTGGCCTCAGAACTAAGAGTGGAGGCTCCAATCTTAATGGTGCGATTAAATTTTTAAACTATGGTTTAATTTCCATAAACCCCATATTAGTGCGCTAATCCAATTTCATAAATTCAGATTTGTTAATTGGGCTTACTGTGCTAAAAATCCATTAAATGCACACTTAAAAATTAATTATCTCCAGTTTGGTTTGGTGGGTTCCGCTATTTTTAGCACCACTTCCAGATTTGGCGGCCTTAATTGGAGTTTCTCTAGTTTTAGTGGGGTTTCCTAGGCCATAATTGAATGAGGCATAACTGGAGCATATTTCAACCAATTTTGGCTCAAGGAGAGTCATTCCTAGATTATTTTGATGCTTTTAGCATGATGGTGTAGGTTGCAGAGGCATTGGAGAACTTGTGAAAGTGGTTTTTCCACTTTGAATATTAAAGAAGATTAGGGCCATCAGGAGAGGAGGTCATGCGTAGATAAGCTGAAGACAATTTTCAGAGATTGAAGAGTCTATTTTGAGGTTTTTGGGTCTTGTGAATCCAATGGATTAGGTTTCATAGCCATTGGAGCACTGTAGGTGCACGTAATCACACAATTGAAAATTAATCCCAAGATGGCCTAGCCAGTTGAAGCAGGTCCATGGCGATGTAGCCCAAGAGGGGTGAACTCCATTATCAACTATTGTGCAATGTGTTTGTTGTTTTTTATTTCTCTGTGTTTTTTTCTTCTTTACATGAGTTTTTTGTTGGGAAAAATACTGAGAGGGGGGGGGGGGGTGAATCAGTATTTACTGCATAATCAAATCTTTTTACTTTTTCATTCCTTAAAACCCATACGCTACTTTCCTTCAGTAAACTAGCGTATATACGCGGATCCCCTTTATGAAACTAGCGTATACTCAGAGATCTAATTATGCAATGAGTTCTTCACTTATATCATTCCATCATTCATTCATTAGATGTTCTATAAACAGTAAACATGAGCAGTAAGAACAGAATAAACCATCACACAAAGCATCACACATGAATACCAGGATTTTAGGTGGAAACCCAAGTCGGGAGAAAACCACCGCTGCAGTTGCTCAGCCTTCAATATTTTAATATAGAGAAAACATATTACAACATATGTGCTGGTGCAGACTTGACCAGCACGCAGGCACCCACCTGCGCTCGTTTACCAGCCTCTCCTGGAAGGGAGCTACGACCCCCCGACTCGTTTACCAGCCTCTCCTGGAAGGGAGCTACGACCCCCCGATCTCGTTTACCAGCCTCACCTGGAAGGGAGCTACAACCCCCTGACTGAAGGCTACAACCCTCAGCACCACCTTGGACCACGTTTCATCAATTTTCACACTGGATCCAACCACTTTAATGGAACACAACTTGCAGGCCACAATTCATCATATTTCCAGACCGAACCCTTTCCATACTTTTAAGCACAACCATACATCATCAACAGATTCATATCAACACACATCAGATAGCAGAAACACAGCAGAACAGATCAGATATTTCATACCCCTTGCTTCAGAAAACCCTAGTATGCATACGCGCTTTTACTTCACTGATGTCGCGTATATACGCTCTTCCGTCCACACAAACCAGCGTATACCTCAGTGTATATTTTATTGCGCATACGCGCTTTCTCTTCGCTGAAGCTGCGTATATACGCGCTTCCTCCGTGGCGAAGTAGCGTATAGATCTTCAATCATTACAGAGCAGCATACTTCATCAGATCAGATATTCAGTTCAGATCTACCCTTTTGCTTCAGACAGATGTTCGCCTAGATGCTCGCCTCATCACAGATCTAAGCCTTCCATAATCAGATCTAGCAAATACAAGTGCATTTCAGATCTAGATCCCCTTCTTCATCATTGGTGCATCATACCTTCAGATTTGTCTTCAAGTGTAACCCTTCCATTCAGATCTACTTCAGAGAGAAGTATTCATTCAAGCTCAGACATCTTGCACCCACACACATGATTTGTACAATGAATTTCTTCTCCTTATATAGGTTTATCCTTTTTCAATACCATGAGCCCCTTTTTCAATACCATGGGCCAAAACAATACCATGAGCCCAAAACTACCTGGACGGGGTCAATTAGGCGGATCATTACCCAATACAATGTGTCAATACCATGGTGGTTACCCTTGGTTTTGCACTTTTTGAGCGCTTTTGCCCATACGCGACTTGGCACGTTATTTTCCGCGTGCATACGCGACTTCCCCTAGGCCAATCCGCGTATACAAGGAGACATACTCTTTTCATCATATTTTGAGCACATGCCATGGAACTTGACCCGACACGCGAGCACTCCTGTGCTGGTTACCGACCTCTCTGGAAGGGAGCTACGACCCGACTGGTTTACCGGCCTTTCTGGAAGGGAACTCTGACCCCCAGTCGTTTACCAGCCTCTCCTGGAAGGGAGCTACGACCCCCTGACTGAAGGCTACAAACCTCAGCACCACCTTGGACCACGTTTCATCAATTTTCACACTGGATCCAACCACTTCAATAGAACAACACTTGCGGGCCACATTTCATCATATTTTCATACTGGACCCTTTCCATACTTTTAAGAACAGACATACATCACCAACAGATACTTCTCAACACAGATCAGATAGCAGAAACATAGCAGAACAGATCAGATATTTCATACCCTTTGTTTCAGCAAACCCTAGTTTGCATACGCGCTTTCACTTCACTGATGTCGCGTATATACGCGCTTCCGTCCACACAAACCAGCGTATACCTCAGTGTATATTTTATTGCGCATACGCGCTTTCTCTTCGCTGAAGCCGCGTATATATGCGCTTCCTCCGCGGCGAAGTAGCGTATAGATCTTCAATCATTACAGAGCAGCATACTTCATCAGATCAGATATTCAGTTCAGATCTACCCTTTTGCTTTAGACAGATGTTCGCCTAGATGCTCGCCTCATCACTGATCTAAGCCTTCCATAATCAGATCTAACAAATACAAGAGCAATTCAGATCTAGATCCCCTTCTTCATCATTGGTGCATCATACAATCAGATTTATCATTCAAGTGTAACCCTTTCCATTCAGATATACTTCAGAGAGAAGTATTCATTCAAGCTCAGACATCTTGCACTCACACTCATATTGTGCACAATGAATTTCTTCTCCTTTTATATGATTATCCTTTTTCAATACCATGAGCCCCTTTTTCAATACCATGGACCAAAACAATACCATAAGCCCAAAACTACCTGGACGGGGTCAATTAGGCGGATCATTACCTAATACTATGGGTCAATACCATGGTGGTTACCCTTGGATTTGCACTTTTTGAGCGCTTTAGCCCATACGCGACTTGTAACGTTCCTTTCCGCGTGCATACGCGACTTCCCCTAGGCCAATCCGCGTATACCAAGAGACATGCTCTTTTCATCATTCTCTGAGTACATTCTGAAATCCTTTCTTCATTGCCTACTGTAAATACTGTAGATACATCAGATTTCCTTCATCAAGGACATATTCTATCAAACACAACTTCATCAAGTAAGTTGTCATCATCTTCATCAAGTGGGTTTCCTTTCAAGTACAACACTCAACATCATATCATCAACAATCATCATATCACTTCAGATTTACATCATTTAACAAGTCCATCAAGTCAAGCATAACTTCATCTGGTGGAGTGCCATCAAGGACAATACATGTCAACAGTCGCACGTCTTCATCTTCATTCAGTGGGTTGCCATCAAGGACAACACTCTGCATCATATTTCCAACAATCTCCCCCTTTGGACTTGATGGCAACCACGATGGTGTTTGGTTACTCTCCCAAATATTTGACATCATTATCTTTTCTTCATTCAAACACCATGTCACTCTCCCCCTTTGACATCAAGGGCAAAGGGTAAAACCAGCGGATGAAAACCAACATTCTCCCCCTTTTCTCCTCATGTGGAAGAAACATTCTGTAGAACTGATATATGCTGAAGTTGCCAAGCTCCCCCTTAGTTCATGCTGAATCTTCAAACATATTTTTCAATAAAGTACATGACTCTTCCTATCACCAAAGACTCATACTTACATCAAATATCCAACCAAGTGGATTTACATATGAGACTCAAGTACCCAACCAAGTGGGTTTACACATTTCAATTCAGCTACCCAACCAAGTGGGTTTACAAAAATGACTCAGCTACCCAACCAAGTGGGTTTACAAATTTGACAAGTCTTTACATGACTGAATATTACAATTTACATCATGGGTCTCCACATGACCTTTTCATCAAAAATACAAATATGAATTTTCATAAACAATACCAAGAAGACCTCAAGAGAGATCATATAACAGAACCAACATAATGCATTATACTTAGCAAAGCTAATGCTCCCCCTGAATCTGTGCAACCAAGCAACCTTTCCAAATGACTAAGGCTCCCCCTTACTTTGTGCATCCTGAACACTTTCACCAACAAATCATCAAGGCATCTTCATCAAAACATTAGAAACAGAATTATGAGAACTGAAACACCACCAGAGATGCCAAACAGTATCAAAGATACCAAACAGCACTGCAGCTGTGCTGAGGAAAGCTGAACCA